>JALIZH010002124.1:0-51995 GCA_030522465.1 Rhipicephalus appendiculatus
AACTCGACTGCTTCAACGAGACGTATCACGAAGGAGCGTCGCCGCACTCGGCGCTGTGTTATTACTTGATTGCTGAGAGAGCGTAAGGAGGCACGGACGGACAGATGGTCGTACGCCGCCGCTGTGCCATCACGTGATTGCTGAGATAGTGTAAGGCAAGAGGCCACATCTCGCACCGTTGCAGGGCACGGACGGACGGACGGTCGGACGCAGCGAGTATGAGCTAGTAAAGGCTTTCGCCTTAATAACATCGCCGCTAAGATTGACCTCAGTTCTAATATTTAAGGTTCGTTGAACCTGTAGAATACTATATGTGCTGAAAATGTAAACATATTTGGTTTCGACTACAGCAGACGCTGCTTTGTAAACTCTAGTGGCCAGTACCAGTAAACATGTAAACACCGCAGCTAAACTTGGAGTCTGATAATCGCAGAGCGCTTTCCTCACCAGATAGATGATTTCGTAGCCGGGTGCACAGTGGTGGAGGGGAGCCATCTCCTCTAATTATTGAAGCGGGGCGGGCACTAAATCTGATCCGGCATCGGTTCAGTCATCCCTACACTGTTCTATGTGCATTGTTAAGGCCTCGCATGTTTTTTCGTGGTAGTGGCTGCCGAAGAGCTGTTTGCTTCGCGGCACGAACAAAAGGCAGCCTGTTGTGAGCATACTTTGATATTTTCACCCACTGCGAAGCTTGTTTTCCTTTGGACTCATGGTTAGGACTGTGCAGCGCTCACAAAAAAGACGAGGGACAGAAGAAGTGCACGAGACATGCCTAACCAGTCCTAACCATGAATCAATACCAACTCACTCAATTTTCTATTCTAAGTCCTTTGGACACGACCAATCGGTGAGGGGCGAGATGGACACTGTCATGAAACATTGTCTCACATAATGCGGGATCCTACGCATCACTACTGCTTCAGTGAAGTGAATGTCAATGCAGAAATCAAGTATTACGCTTTTTCAGTCTGAAACACGCCAGGTAGCTTTATAGCTTTCCAACCACATTACATTGTCTTTGACTCAACAAGTGCTTCCTACTTGCACCCGCTCTTCCTTTTACGCGAGCTGGCCAATTCGAACAAAGTCAAGTGAATAAGGACGTCACGCAATAAGGACGATCATCTCAGCACGCTGCTGTCCTCTTTTGGTTTTGCATTTGACATTGTAATGTTGTGCGAAACATGGTATCGCAACGACGAAGTACTGGAAGTGTCTGGTTATGTTTCACATTATCTGAACCGACGCGATAAAAAAAGGAGGCGGTGTTCTATTGCTAACTAAGAGTAACCTGCATTGTGAAGTGCTGAAAGATTTCACCTCAAACTACTACTGGCTTTGAAATATTGACTGTTCAGCATGGTCGTAGCATTTTTTCCGTAGTATATCGCCCACCTGTAGAAAACTCGGTCAACTTTCTCGAGTACATTGACAATCTACTGTCCTGGGTTAATGATAACGATTACAGAATAGTTCTGGGTGGTGATATAAACATTAACATGTTGCATGACAGCCCACTTCGCAGACGCACACTAAGGGTGTTTGAATCAAATGCATGCACTAATACAATTTCCACACCCACTCGTATTCAAGGTAACTGCGAAAGTTTACTCGACATTTTCGTCACAAATATTGATGCACAAAACGTTGAATCGGGTGTCATCACGGCTCAGGTCAGCGACCACTTGCCCATATTTCTTATTGTGAATTCATCTGTGTTGCCCTCGCATCCTTCCGTAGATCAGCACTACACATTTCAAGATATTAACCCATTCACACTTGATAAATTCCGCGACGAAATCTCGCGGATAAGCTGGCGAGACGTTTACGATGAAAGCGACTGCGACAAAGCATACGAGTTGTTTTTATCCGCCTTTAAGAGCGCTTATGCAAAATCATTTAAGCGTAAAACAAAAAAAGCGAGAAAAGCAAGAAAACCATGGATTGATGACAGTGCTTTGAAATTGATAAAGCAAAAAGATGCCCTTTTCAAACAGTTCTTATGTTCAAGAGACGCAGCAGACTTAGCCGCGTTTAAAAAACTCCGGAATAAAGTAAATGGGTTTCTAAGGGCAGCAAAGACACAGTACTTCGAGAAGTTGTTCCCTGCCGAAACGATAAGGCGAACCGATGTAACATGGAAAAAGCTAAATAGTTTACTGCATGGAAATCAAAAGGCAGATAATCTAGAGGAATTAACAGTAAACAGTAAGCTCATATCAGGCGTGGCATTAGCTGACGCTTTTAACAACTATTTTGTATCACTTGTAAATAGTTCCTATGATCCCCAATGCATAGAATATTTAAAACCGAAAATCGTTCAAAGTGCATTCCTAAACCCAACCGATACTCAAGAGATACAAAGCATGTTTCGCAGTATTCGAAATAGTAAAAGTTGCGATATCGATGATCTGCAGATTCGCCCAGCAAAGCATGTGCTAGATCTAATCAGTCCTGTCTTAGAGCACGTGTACAATCTTTCGCTGGCGAACGGCATATTTCCAAGGCGCATGCAAATCGCGAAAGTAACAGCCCTTTTCAAATCTGGCGACCGAAACACGTTCTCGAACTATAGGCCAATATCAATCCCCTGCCTATTTTTTCTAAATGTCTCGAAAAGCTGATAAATGTCAGAATAACCTCATTTTGTAACAAGCACAATCTGCTTACAGATTTTCAATTTGGATTTAGAAAAGGCCGCTCAATTGAGCTAGCATTATTGACTCAAAAAGAAATAATTCTGCGAGGCTTTGAAGAAAATTTGGTTACCCTTGGCATATTCATTGATTTTTCAAAGGCCTTCGACACCATCAATCACAACACTTTACTAACAAAACTTGAGATTTACGGCTTTAGGGGAACATTTCTGAATTTAATTAGAAGTTATCTGCAGTATAGGTACCAAACTGTGGTTATAGGCAATCACTATTCAAAAAAATTTACCGATACGTGCTGGGGTTCCCCAAGGAAGCATACTTGGACCACTATTGTTTAACATTTATATAAATGATTTAACGAATATCAACACTACGGCGCGATTTGTTATCTATGCGGACGACACCAGTTTATTTATGACTTCCAGAAACGTTGCAGAACTAATCAGCACTGCCAATGATATTCTAGAACAAATAAACAAGTGGAGTTTACTAAACTCACTAACTATTAATGCTACTAAAACAAAAAGGCGTGCTTTTTCAACCAAAGAACAAAAAACAAGTGGTCCATGGACGTCTTCAAATAGGAACTTCCGTGATAGAAGTAGTACCTTCGGTCAAAAGTTTAGGCGTCATTTTTCAGGAAAACATGTTATGGAATGAACATGTCAACATTATTGCCAATAAGCTTGCTCGAGTTACAGGTATACTAGCAAGATTACGCCTCTTGTTGCCATTAAAAGTGAAGCTCTTACTTTATAATTCTCTTTTTTTATCCCATATCAACTATTGTCATCTCGTATCGGGCAACACAACTGGCTCTAACATCAACATTTTATTCCTGTTGCAAAAGAAAGCCGTTCGAATGATTTCAAATGCTCCATTCGATGCACACACTGATCCTATTTTTGACCAGTTAGATATCATGCCAATAAAGACAGTGTACAATACAATTTTGCAAAAACGTTTTTTAATGGAAAGAAAAAAATAGCATGGGTTTTCTAGAGCATTTGTCAAGACTCACATTAAATTCAAGCACGTTCAGTACACGTCACAAAGAAACCTGGTATGTTCCACATTTTAGAACAAATTATGGAAAACAAATGCTACATCATGCCTTACCATCTTTACTTAACTCTCTTCATTAATTGCCATATTTCCTCTCTCGAAGGATGTGGATGTGCCGATCATACATCTTATTCATAATTGTGTTTGCAATGAACATGCATTTATATTAAAAGTAAACGGCGACGCGTTTTGTGGACTTTTGTACATTCGTTAGCGAATATTTAGTATGCTTGTATGTTTATTATGTATATTCTTTGTATATTCATATAATGAAAGTGTTTAAGCGTCGCGTTTCAAACTTTATATATGAATTAGTTCGACGTTTCAGATACTAGTGTTTTTGAAATTATCTCTATTTTACTGTTTTTCTTTTTCCTGAGGGCTGCAGAAACACATTTTTTTTTGAGTAATTAATGTTTAGCCATGTCTTTTGTGCACAGTTTTTTTCCCTCTGTACATGAATCTGTTTATGCATTGTACTTTTGATTTCGCCCGTGTACTGTTTGTTGCCAAAAAAGGGATACAGACCTCGTCAAGCCGTAATGTGGCTTTTTGTCTGTGTTCCTGTTATCTGTACCATGTATAGATGCGAAATAAAGTTCAAGTTCATGAAGTATGTGGTACCTTGGTATTGCCTGTCCGGAAATCGCCCTCGATCTTTCATTTAAAATAATTTACACCGATGCCTTTCATTTGGAGTCCGTCACAGCTTGGGAAAACTTTATCGCTATACATGACTGAGGAACTAAGCAACAAATAGATCTGAAAACAAAAAAAAATATTTTTTATTTCAAGAGGTAATAGCTTTCTCGAAATAATTTCTTGGGAGGGCGAAGTTATTTGAGTGATTGCATGTTTTCAGTTGAGTCATTTTTTGACGAATGGGAAATTAACTTTGTAGTAAACATAATGAGACTATCCACACAAACAATTCTTTCTTTAAAATGTGCTGAATCAGTGTTCGCCAATCAACTTATTTTTTCTTTTGCCCCAGCAGACAGAATCAGAGTGTGAATGTCACGATAATTCTATCTGAAACCAAACGAACCTTCGAGGGCAAACATTTGTGTGGCAGCGGTAGTTTCGCAGTCGATCTGGAAGACCCAGCGTAGGTGACGTCAAGCACAATCGTCAGAGAACTTCATGATTTCTTCGACGCTGCGCGAATGATGACGCCTGATGAAAGGGCGTCGCGTTGCTTATCCATCACGTTCATCTTCTAGATGACCGTAATGGCCTGGAGTATCCACCAATATTTATGTTTTTATGTGATGAACATGGCAGTCGCAACGTTCGAATACGTTGAACCTCACTCATACCAACCTAAATCAGTTTTTTTTTTCAGTTCACGTGGCAAACTTGGTTATGCAGCACGTCGAAACACCAGAATCGACGGGCTCCATAACCGAGCTTGCCACGGCAACCGAAACAGGACTTCCCATTAGGTACCTTTCAATGTGATGGTAAATCGTGTTGCCGAAAGTGGAATAGGTTTAGTTCAAGCGAAACTGCTACAATGTTTCCCGTGCTTTTAGAGAACCTTACGTGAAAGAACTTACGTTAGGAAACCGATTCATCTTTTTGGAAGCCTCCGCAGTATTATGTTGATTGACTTTAATTACTTCTGGTGTATGAGGCTGTTTTTCGCATGCTGCAGTTTCTGCCATTATGTTATCTCCACTGCAGAAATTTCATGCATCAGTAGAACAAGTGTTAGCGCAGTAGCTCTTAGCATACCAGCCATGGCTCGGTTATTGAGAAGTGGAAATCCAGCCTTACAAAAAGCGAGCGTGACACTTATATGCCCATATCTGACATTTTAGTAGCACTATCATATTCCAGAAGGAGAGGGATGGCACGCGGTAGGTTATTGCGCATCTGCATAAGCCCTTGACAAAGATGTGCGCTCTTGAAAATATAATCAATAATACACATGGCAATGCTTCAGATGCCTGCGAACTCTTCGAGAACATTTTTCTGTATTTGTATTTTGCCAATGACGCAGCTGCATTTGCCGAGGTAGCGTGTTGACGACCAAGATCATCGATGTGTTTTTCTTTAACCACAAAGATCGTCGTCGTTCTGTCATTAGGATGGATGGGCGGGAGGGATAAAGGGAATACCGACTTTTGAGCTTTTATTTGTTCTGCCAAATGTCAACTAAATTAGCTTGTTTACTTCTTTAGGTGTGATTTATTATAACCAGATGTTTATAGCAGCAAGGTAGAAAACCGTGTAATAGAAAAACAATGTTTTCGGTGACCTCGTTTATTGGTTCGAACAGAGGAAAACGCAAGACACGTCAATTTACAAAGTCTTCGAGTGCTCCACATATGGCTTTCATTTGTCTTCGCAGCGAAAAAAACGGGATGGTTGGATGCATGTATGCTATACCGTTTCCACATTAAGACCCCTATTCATAAACCTCCATTACCTTAACGTTATAAGGCGCCCTTACGTAAGGAAGAGAAAAGGTTAAGGATAAGAAAAGGCCTGTGTGTGTTTCATAAACTCGCCTTATTCGGTTTTAAGGCAGCCTTACATAAGGTGGCCTTAACGTGATGGGGAACGAGCATGGTAGCGAGGCCATGAACGTTTACTGGCTCATTCTTGGACTATTAGAAGGAAAACATACCTGCGTAGCACGCAAAACATTAAAATAAATGTAGGAAGGCATGCCCGTGCAAGTTGCGGAAAGAGCGTGCCTCGTCTTGCCACGCCGTGCTTGTTTTTCAGAGCGAAACTCCTTAGGCCGGCACCCCGCCGTCACCGTCGCCGTTGAAGCTCCCTGGAACGGTGCCAGCTGTGGCGTCTCCCCCTAACGCGGGAGTATAAATGAGCTTTATGAGCGTTGGAACGCGGATGGCGTCTGCACGATGCGCAAAGCGCGAGAATACGAACGCATGCGAAACGGACGCATATTAGTCTCCCTCTCCCTCTTTCTGCCACGGAGGCAGAAAGGCAGATGACAGGCAGATGCGGCCGATTCAGCATAGACGAGGCGCGGCACTGTCTGAGGCAAGGCAAAACGTTGTAATACGGCCGGTAGAAGTCTATCGTCTTTCGACAACATTTGCAGCGAAGCACGCAGATACGCGGCCAATTTTAAATGCGAATGCATTTCTTAGTCGGGCTATGTGAGGCATCCGGCGTTGTGCGGCGTTGTCCGGCGGCGGCCGCGCGCCGGCAGGTGTTATCTCTCCGCTCTCACTCCCTCTCCCATAGCAACAGCTGCGGGCGCGCGCGCTTATCCTCGCCCGTAGCAACCGGAGCATGTGGTGCGAGAGAGTGTAGGAGAGGGTAGGTGCAGTGCTTCGCCGCTCCCTCTCTCGCCGTTCGCTATCTCTCCTCCCTGCGCCCCACTATCTCGCTCGCACGTATATATATATATATATACACGTGCGTATATACGTATATATATAAGGTTGGTTTATAAAAAAAAGAAACAAAGAAGAAAAAAAATAAAACATAATAAAAGAAATAAAAAAGAAAAACAATAAAAAACGATTAAGAAAAAATAAAAAAAATAAAATAAATAAACAAATAAAAAAAAGAAAACCAAAAACAGGCGCTGCGCCGTGCTCCCGACCGGGCTGCAGAAATTAGGCGCCTTTTCTTTCTTCGAACCACAACCACCATATATAAATGGAGTGAAGCGCGCGCTAAATACATTAGCATTTCCTCACGATTCTCTTCGGGGAGGTGGGGGGCATTTTTTTTCTTCGTCTGCCCGTGTGTGTTTGTGCGTGCGTGAGAGTGCGTGGATGTTTGTGTATGTAGCACGTTTGTTTTGTCATTGAGTACTCGCGTATTCGTTTACTTATCCACGCTAGTTGGTCGCCAGCAATGGCCGCGTAACTTCAGAGAAAAAAAAACACAGGAAAAAAATACCTCCCTGCCTGTAGTGAAACACGTTCGCTTTCTTGCCGTATCCGAAGTAATTTTCTCACACGTCTAATAATGCGGGGAAATGTTGCCTAGCGTGTGTACATCAACTCACCATTCACAATTTCAAAGGTGCCTGCGCCGTAGAAACGGACCGCCACCGGTAGATGGAGGAATGGTGGCACGGAAAGACCACCGTAAAGGGGGCTCGTTTCCAGCGGCAGCTCGCGGACATGCTGGAAAATGCTCGCCTTGAAAAGCGGAATCTTCTCAGCAACTCGCCATCGCTGAACTCTTCCACGGAATTTGGTGGTTCCCGAGTACTCGCAGCTTTAATTGCACACATGGACGCCGATCGCGTACGTCATCTCCAAGGCTGCTTCCATAATCAGCGATAGTGGCCTGCATAAGTGGCGCCTTAAAGTACCTCCCGGGCTACCTTATGAAATTCCACCTTATCGCGGCGACAAGGTTAAGGAAGGTTGGACTGAAGCATAAGGTTGGTTTATGAAACGCACTAAGGCACCGAAAAGGTAAGGAGGGCAAAAGATAAGGATAAGGTCGGTTTGGGCATACGGGCCTAAGAAGGCAACAGTTAGTCAAACAAACAGGTATGTCCAGCAGAAATTTATGCGCCCTATATGAAAACTCTCATCATCATAAACTGGTATGTGCCTTGTAGCTCGGGTAAATCCCACCACACGCAACTTCCATTAAATAGGACGAAAGCAACAATTTGCCCAACAAATGCCTGTGAGACGACAGCGGCAAGCCGAAGACCCGGAGTAAGTACAACCAACGAATACTGGCTCCCGTTGCAGGGTTGCCGTCGGTGGCTACAATGTGCCAAATTGGCAACATAAGGACCTCATGTGGCTACTAAAACTTCAGGGGGGCGCCATGGTTACTTTTTTCGCTCCATTGAATTTCAGTTTGAGCGCATTAATAGCCGATATTCTTGTTATTTTTATATCAGAAAAAACAAGCACGGTTGAAGCCCACCCACTATTTTTAACATTTTCTGTCGCCTCAGACTATGCGCACACACGTCCTCGCCCCTGTAGAAGGATGGTACGTATCGAGGCACGCCCTCGCAGCGAACGGAGTGCCTGCAAAGACGGAGTGACGAAGTTTCGCGCACGTTGAGAAACACGTGGTTAGCACGCTGCTCGCTATCTCTTCTGACGTGAGTTTTTCATGATAGCACGGTGCGTGTTCTCGTGAGAATTTCGCAAAGAAAGAAAAGATCCACACCAAAGTGAAGTTCGCCTATTATTATGGTGAGACTATTCGGTGTGCGGCTGCCAGGAAAACTGTATCAACATTTAATGTTCCTTCCCACTGTATTCTTGCCTGGAATGTTCCAAATGTTCGCTTCCGCAGAACAGTGGCTACGGTGCTCGGCTACTGACCCAAAGGTCGCGGGTTCGATCCCGGCCGCGGCGGTCGCAATTCGATGGAGGCGAAATGGTAGAGGCCCGTGTACTGTGCGATGTCAGTGCACGTTAAAGAACAACAGGTGGTCGAAATTTCCGGAGCCCTCCACTACGGCATCTCTAATAATCATATCGAGGTTTTGGGACGTAAAACCCCTGATATTATTACAATGTTCTAAAATTATTTTGTCTCCGGCAAGAACTTTATCCTGCACAGCAGTCAACTTATACTGATATAATATAGTTGCTGCGCCACCTGATGCAACAAGCGGTATATGGAACTAAATGTCATCAAATGCAAGGTTATTCCGGTTGCTCGAAACACTTGTTATATATATTTATACGTTCATAGAAGAATGTAATATTCATTCACATTCAAATCACATTGGTAGCATCACACCCACAAAATGCAGCCTACGCAGTGGCTCAACAGCTCTCCAAACCTTCTCCTGATACTAAGGAGATGTCTTTATTGAAATGATGTGCTGCCTAGTTCCTGTGCGCGCTTTGTGGTGAGTTCAATTTATGAACTATGTTTACATCAATTATTTACAAATCATTTAAGCCTGCCGATAGTTTTTCATTTGTGCTGACTAATAACGGTGCCGCTAAGATTGACCTAAGTTCTAATATTTAAGTTGCGTTGAACCTGTAGTCCACTATGTGGGCTGTAAAATTAAACATGATTGGTTGTGACTAAAGCGGTAGCTGCTTTCTAAAGTGCAGCGGCCAGTACCAGAAAAGTGTACACGCTGCAGCTAATCTTGGGAAGTGACAATTAGGGGTGTGCGAACAGTGAAATTTCATCTCGAATTGAAGTCGAATCGAATAGTGCTGAACAGTGGTAAAAAACATCGAATTCGAATGGAACATCGAATAGTGTATACCTACACGAAACATGTACCGCCACTATATGGCAAGAAAAAAGAAAAATAGTCTCTACGGCATGGCGATCGCTTTATTACGCACTATCTCGTTTTTTTTTTTTGAGCTTTTGTTGGCGCGCAAGCATGTTGATAGAAGAGCCACCATTCAAGATAGCAGCGCTACTCCTAACAACCTAAATGCTAACAGAGGGGATACGTTTGAGGCACAACAGTACTGTTGTGCTTCATCGCTATGGGTTCTCTAGACTCAAAAATCTTCGGGACCCGTTCACAGCAGCGTTGTAAGTGCGCTCCGGAACAATGGGAGCTTGTGAACGAATGGCGCGGTGCGGAGTGCGACTGCACCGCGTGAACAAATTTTAAAATGTGAAGCCTATCACCGAATGTTTCGTGGGTCAATGTCGGGACGTTTTACGGTGCTTGTGAAGTGCGCGACCAAAATATGCAAGACGTTCTCGCTTTGGTACCGGAAGTGTAGTTTGAAGGGCTTGAAAGTTTTCTCATGTGTACTTTTTTTTTTTTGATGCGCGGAAATGGCATAGCCTCTTTTGAAATAAACATGCTCTCGCTTTTGCACCGGTATATGGGCGCAAGTTTTAACGAAATGCCTATTGTAACGACGCTTGAGTTTGTTTTAGCCACCCACCCTAACAAAGCTGCACCATTGGCCTTTGTCGTGTTTCAAACATTCGCTCTGTGGAATTATTCGAAATTTCGAATACCAGCTATTCGAAAGTCGAGTCGTATTATTCGATTACCTATTATTCGATTCGAACTCAAAACTCTCACATTCGCACACCCCTACTGATAATCGCAGAGAGCTTTCCTTGCCAGATAGCTGGTTAAGTGGGTGGGGGCAGAGTGATGGAGGGGAGCCACTTCCTCTAAATAACTGAAGCGGGGCACCGAGTCTGCTGGTGCATCGGTTCAGTTGGACCTACCCTGACTAATGTGCCTTCTTAAGGCCACACATGTCATTCGTTATAGTGGCTGGCGAAGAACTGTTTACTTCCGGCATTTACGCCCGGAATACTGCGAACACAAGGCAACGTGTTGTGAGCAGAAGATTGTAGGTTCATTCTAATATTTTCAACCATTGGAAATCTCGTTTTCCTTTGGACTCGACCAATAGTTGAAGGGGGAGTTGGGCAATGCGATGAAACTTTGCCTCCCATAATGTAGGACCCTACGCATCACTGTTCAGTGAGTGAAGTGAATACCAGTGCAGAAATCAAGTATAACGCTTTTTTAATCTGAACGCCAAGTAGCTTCATAGCTTTCCAATCACATTACATCGACATTGACTCATCCATTGCTTCCTAATCGCACCCGCTTTTTCTTTTACTCGGGCTGGCCAAGTCTTACAAGTGAAGTGAAAGGCATCAATCACGTGAAGTATGTGGTTCCTTGGTAGCATCATTTCTGAAATCACGCTCCGTATTTAATTTAAAATTATTTACCTTGATGCTTTTCATGTAGAGTCAATCACCGATGGGGGGGAAGGGGGTGGGGGGTTATGTGACTCGGAATCTAAAAAATCGATCTCAAATTTCAGAAATGATGCTACCAAGGTACCACATACTTATTTATTTAAATAAATAAGTATGTGGTACCTTGGTAGCATCATTTCTTAAGTCACGCACCGAGTTTAATTTAAAATTATTTTCCGTGATGCTTTTCATGTAGAATGAATCACCGATTGGGGGGGGCGGGGTGGTTATGTCACTCAGAAACTAAAAAAAATCGATCTCAATGTTGTAAATTTTTTAAAAGGTAATAGCGCCATCAAAATAATCTCTTGGAATGGGGAAGTTGTTTGCCTGACTGCATATTTGTATTTGAATACCTTTTTTTTGCTTAACCAAGGATACCTTAAGTTTGTAGTAAATATAATGAGACTATACGCACAAACAATTCTTTGAAATGTGCTCGATCGGTGTTCGCAAGACAACGGATATTTTCTGGCCCCTACACGCAGGAGCAGAGAGTGACGTCAACGATAATTCCATCTGAAACATAACGGACATTCCAGGGCAAAGATTTGTATGGCAGCGGTAGTTTCGCAGTTCATCTGGAAGACCCAGCGTGGGTGACGCCAATCTCATTCGTCAGAGAACTTAATGATTTCTTCGACGCTGCGCGAATGATGACGCCTGATGAAAGGGCGTCGCTTTGCTTATCCATCACGTTCATCTTCTAGATGACCGTAATGGCCTGGAGTATCCACCAATATTTATGTTTTTATGTGATGAACATGGCAGTCGCAACGTTCGAATACGTTGAACCTCACTCATACCAACCTAAACCAGTTTTTTGATTATGACTCATTCAGAAAGGCCGACACGCTACTTTTCCAACTCAGCTTCTAGATGTTCGTGATGGCCTGGAGTATCCATCAACATTTATTGGAATCGGCATGGCTTCTGCGATGTCGTTCACGCATTTCCTGTTGTCCTTGCAGATCGGTGGCATGTCATGCGCAGTCCAACATCGAGGATCACATCCTGGCGAAAGCTGGGTAGTGGTAGAAGCATTGATTGACGGAGCTGCGACGATACCTGGCATCAAATTGCTACAGCATACGGAAGGAATGAACGTCTGTGCCTCGACCAATTTCAGCAGATGTGCAGTGCCCGACTACGAACACTGGATCTTACGTCAGCAATCGGTTCAGTTCAACGGACTAAATAAGGCGGGCGTTTTCACCGAGTCAGCGGGGCGTGGAATCGGCATGGCTTCTGCGATGTCGTTCACGCATTTCCTGTTGTTCTTGCAGGTCAGTGGCGAGGTTCTTGATCAAAACTATGGGGTGTTTATTTAGCCGGTTCCACGCCAAGTGTTATTTGATTGTGTTATGGCTCACTCAAATGATACGGCTCGGTCGAGGCGTACTTTTCGCCTCGTATGGCGTCTTTCGTTCTACTTTCTACTTCTTTTTTTTATGCGGGGATGTGGAACTAAACCCGGGGCCGGCAGTAGACACAAAATTGCAACAACTTCTAGATGGTCAAAGTGCTATTAAAGAGAAGCTTAGTGCTATCGAGGTTGCGCAGGCAGAAAACCGAGTGGCAATAGGTGAGCTTGGTGGTCCTATCGCTGCGTTAGAAACAAAACTGTCGAACATTGATAATCTGAACGGTTCAATATTAGACTGCGTTAAAATGCAGGAAAACCAAAAGAAAGATATAGTCACTGACAAGAAAAGTTGATGAATTAGAGAACCGTAGTCGACGCCATAACCTCGTCTTTTATGGTGTGACAGATACCGAAGCTAACGAAACAAGTAAAGAATCGGAGAAGCACATTACTCAGATATGTAGCTCCAAGTTGGGTATCCATTCTTTAACTATAGAACGTGCGCACCGACTCGGTAAATTCCTAATTGGTAGAAATAGACCGTTAATAGCCAAGTTTCTGCATTTTAAGGAAAAACAGGACGTTCTCCATAACGCTGGTAAATTGAAAGGCTCGACAATTACTGTCTCTGAATATTTTTCTCAGCAGGTGCGTCAGAAAAGAAAAATACTGTGGGATTACGCAAAAGCACATAAAAAGGAAGGTGAAAAGGCCATATTGAAATATGACACACTGATACTTAATGGTAAAAAATATGGTTCCGACACAGAGAAACAGCAAGTTCTAGCACTGCAATGACCTTGGCAATCTGGAAGAGTGAACCTTTCCTTCCTGGTAATTGACTGCAGAAGCATTAAAAACGAAGTCGATGAATTTAGCGCATTTCTTCAGATGTCCGGGCCATCTGTGGTACTCGGAACTGAATCTTGGTTGAATGATGAAATACGTGATGACGAGGTGTTTCCGGCAGACTACACGTGTTACCGTAAAGATAGAAATGGTCATGGTGGTGGTGTATTTATTTTAGTGAAAAGTGACGTAGTGTCTTCCAAAATTGACGTTGTCGTCGGAACATGTGAAGCTGTCCGGTGTCAACTTGAGCTGGCAAATAAGGAACTATTAACTGTGTGTAGTTGTTATCGCGCACCTGATTCTCCCACAGAAGTGATGTCACAGCTTGCAAGTGCCATTGATGAGGTGCATTCGGACTTCATGATTATCGGGGGGGGGGATTTTAACTTGCCAAACCTTCATTGGCATGAGCACTCAACCACGATATCGCCACCTGGGGCATCTGCCCAAGAGATGATTAATATCGCCAATCTGCATGCACTACACCAAATGGTACAACAGCCCACACGTGGAAATAATATCCTTGATTTGATTTTTACAAACCAACCTAGTTTCGTAACTGCTACTTACGTCGTGCCCGGGATTAGCGATCACGATGCTGTGCTTTGTGAAATGAATGTACATTACGTTAAAACATCGGTGTGCGAGCGAAAGCGCGTATACAATTATTCTAAAGCTAATGTTGAAAAAATAAACGAGTCTCTGGATAATTACTTTGTTGTGTTTGAGACCCTTGCTGAACAAATGACCGTCAATGAATTGTGGATTCTTTTGAAAAACAAACTGATCGACTTACGAGATGCGTTCGTTCCGTGGTGGCATTTAACGGCTAAGAAAGCGAAAAGTAAGCCGTGGTTCACGAAAGCGCTGCGCAGACTGACGCGAAAACGGATGAGATGTTACCGTACTTGTTGCAAAACCCCCGACCGATATTAACCCTTTCAGTCCCGAATTAAATATTTTCAATGTAAGCAACTAGCTCTTACATTTTGAGATGAGCATGATCGTGGTAGTCCTAAAAAACTGAAAAACTATTCGCTCACACTTTTCAGAGAAGAGTAATTAACGTGTCAATTAATTTAACAAATAATTAGTATTTAATAATCATTCCATAATTTTTTGCTTCATTTACTACATAAAATATTATTTACATAGGATAGCATATTGTCCAATAGCCAAAATTCAAATTTCCGACACAGAACTAAAATTAATGCCCTATCTCTGCACGGTGAAAGAAGACGCTGCCTCAGCGAAATGCGCGAGCAGCACGACCGCTTCTGTAATTTCTTCGCTCAGACGTGACCTGCCTTTATTATATGTACCATGTTGACACCACATGTAGGGCAGATGCTAAATACGGGCTCTTGAGGAAGAACAAAGCTTTATCTTTACCAGATGCTTGCTGACTGACCTACATAATTTATGATTCCAATTGGAATCACAGGGACTGAAAGGGTTAATAGGGCACGACTGAAAAATGTAACACTTGAAGTTAAAACATGCACCTATAAAGCAAAAAATGATTACACTGAATCTTTACAATCCCTTCTCAAAGATAAACCTAAAGAGCTCTGGAAACACGTGAAAAGAAACGGTAAAGACAATGTGTCAATACCAACGCTTATTTCTGGCGATGACGTTTTCCATGACGACACTGATAAAGCTGAATGCCTCAATCGTTATTTCAGTTCTGTTTTTACGCCACTGATAGCACCCGGAGATGGTGATCACCACTTAAAACAAATACGAACCGATAATATGGAGGATATTAACATCAGCACGCATGGCATTCAAGTGTTCTTGCAAAGATTAGATAGCTCAAAAGGATGCGGTCCAGATGGCCTCACAAACGCGTTTCTTAAGCTTTGTGCGCCAACACTAGCACAGTTCTTAAAGGTACTATTTGATAAATCACTTCTAGATTCAAGCCTTCCTTTAGACTGGAAAAAAGCAATGATTGTCCCAATACATAAGTCTGGTCTAATGAGTGACGTCTCTAATTACCGTCCGATATCGCTGACTAGTGTGGCATGTAAAATTTTTGAACACATAATATATACCTCAATTGTTGAACACATGAATAAGTATTCACTATTTACGCCACAGCAACACGGGTTTCGAAGAGGTTTTTCTTGTACTACCCAACTGACCGAATTTGCGCACGACATAGCATACGCATTAGACAAAAAACAATTGACTCTATTTTCTTAGACTTTAAGAAGGCCTTTGATACTGTCCCTCACCATTTACTTCTTGATAAAATGACTATGTATGGTATTAATTCACAGGTCATCGCATGGGTCGCTGATTATTTGACATTACGCCAGCAGATTGTAATCGTTAATGGTGCCAGTTCGTGCGCATCGCAGGTAACATCGGGCATACCCCAAGGGTCGGTACTGGGACCGCTTTTATTTCTGATTTACATCAATGACATAACTGAAGGCATAGAATCCCATATACAGTTGTTCGCGGACGACTGCGTTTTGTATAGGGAAATTACGGATTGGCGAGACAAAGTGTTCATTCACAGGGACTTGGCCAAAATCAGTGATTGGTGTAAACGATGGCACATGCAGTTGAACTTGAATAAGACAGTTTACATGGAGTTTACTTGTAAGAAATTACAGTCAAACCTCGTACGCAATTAACAATGTCATTATAAGCAAGGTTAATGAATACAAATCCTTAGGAGTGTACTTCTCGTCTAACTTAAATTGGAAGCGACATGTTGACTATGTAACAGGCAAGGCCGGGAAAGCGCTTGGGTTCCTTCGCCGTAATGCGAGGAACTTTAATTTGTCAACTAAAGAATTGCTTTATAAAACATATGTGCGTTCCGTTCTTGACTATGCGTGTGTCGTTTGGGAACCCCTCAACAGTATGCGACACAGTGAAACTTGAAAGGGTGCAGAACTTGGCCACTCGATTTGTTTGTGGGCGTTATGACAGAAACTTCAGTCCTACGCGAGCGAAAGAATTATTGCAATGGGATACACTAGATTGTCGAAGACGAAGACTTCGCTTGAAGTTTTTTCACAACATCTTTCACCCAAAAGTTGGCGTTGATAGGCAACTTTACATAAAAGCACCTAACTACTATTCCCATAGGGTTGACCACGAGAACAAGGTTTTGGAATTTCCCTGTAAAACACACTCCTTTAGTAAGTCTTTTTTTTTCCTAGAATAATACGGGAATGGAATCAATTAGACAAGTCTGTCGCAAATATATCGTCTAATGACATATTTTTTGCCCTGCTAAAATAATTCTTCTTGTATTAGAGTTGATGTTCCCTCATGGTATTGCTGGTGATGCCTGTTGTATGCTTGTACTTGTAGTTTCCTGTATAGTGCATTATTGTTGATATAATTATGCTTCTATATCTATAGTACACTTCATTGTTTAATTTCTACAATGAGTCACTACGGTGCACGTTAGTGTACACTATTGATCTTCCTGTATGTGTATTTATGTATTTTCCCTTGATGCTCCTATAGATTGCTACCAACTGTCTCGGCCTTCTAATAAATTTCGCTCTCGCTACCAACTGTATGCCTTGAATTTTTCTTTTGTTTTTCCCCCCACTGTAATGCCATGTGGCGCTGTGGGTATGGCATAAATAAATAAGTAAATAAATAAATAAATAAATAAATAAATAAATAAATAAATAAATAAATAAATAAATAAATAAACATCGCAGTCGTAACGTTCTAATGTGTTGAACCGCCGTCATACTAACCTAAATCAGAATTAATGGTGAGACAGTACGGTCAGCAGGTCGTTGCGCAGAAATCGCAGTTTATTGGTTGCCTCCTGGCTGCTCGAAGGATATAGCAAACAGGGTTGTTGTTTGCTTAAAGCGGTTTGACTCTCCTTATCTGCAGATATCGAATGCTATAATGCGGCCTAGTCGGTCGGTCAACTTGTCAACATTTTAGCCGCGCTAGTTGGGAACGCACAAGCAATACAAGAAGACATGATCACATGAAGAACACTTTAGATTAACTCATTTTACTCCAATACAAACACAATCATGATTGAATAAGTGCGCACGTGGAAACCACACAGACCTGGGTACCTTTTTTGCGCACTTCACACATGGCAACTTTACGCCTGCAAGATTGACATCCAAATAACAGAGCTATCAAAAATAAATGTGCTAATGTTCATTCGGTTGCTTCCTCGTAGAAAGCGCTTGAACAAGGGTTTATTCCGGCCAAGCAACTAGCCATGTTATCAAACATGGGCTACTAAAACTCTACTACTTTGTGCCGCTTTGTGCGCTGGTATGGTGGCGTCACTGCTCAGTTGACCTGATGACTAAGCAGAGACTCAGCATTATCACCTTACGTAACATCGCATCCAAAAAAAGTAAAGAAATTGTCTCTTTCTGTTTCACACGTGAACTAAATGCCGGAGTGTACGCTGCTTAGCGCCTGGTGGAAAGCGTCCAGATTTGCCCTTTTCAGGATAACAGAAGTGTCATCCACGTACCTACAGTACATCTTCACCTGACGGGGTAGTGATTCCAGCACTCGTCTTTCGATGTGCTCCATAACCAAGTTTGCCACGGCAACCGACACATTACTTCCCATAGGGCAGCTTTCGGTCTGATAGTAAATCTTGTTGGCGAAACTGAAATACGCTTGCTTCAAGCAAAATCACAGCAAAGTTTTCATCACTTTAAGGAATCCTTACGCCGAAAGAGCTTACCTTAGGAAACCGGTTGATCCCTTTGGCAGTTTCAGCGGTATTAGATTGACTTACTTCAACTGTGTGAAGGACAGGAGGTTACTCCTCGCTTTCAGCAGTTTCTGTCATTACGTTATTTTCACTGCAGAATTTCCATGCATCAAGAGAACAAGCGTTAGCGCAGGAGCTGTGAGCATACCAGCCAAGGTTCGGTTATTGAGAAATAGAAATCCCGCTTTACAAAACGCACGCGCGATACTTTTATACCCGTATCTGACATTTTAGTAGCACTATCATATTCCAGAACGAGGGGGAGGGGAATCGGTAGGTCACGGTGCATCTGGCATCACGTATTTTCGCAGATGTCATAAGCCCTTGACAAAGATGTGCGCTTGTGAAAGTACAATCAATAATAGACGTGGCAAAACTTCAGATGCCTGCGGACTCTTCGAGAATTTTTATCTTTATTTTTGTCTTCCCCATGACGCAGCTCGGTTTGCCGAGGTAGCGTGTTTACGACTAAGATTATTGATGTGTTTTCACGATAACGACAAAGATCGTGGTCGTTCTGTCATTAGGATGAAAGGGCGTGAGGGATGCAAGGCATGCCAATTTTCTAGCTTTTATGTGTTTCAATTCCGAAATTCCAACTAAATTAGCGTGTCAACTTCTTTAGTTGTGACTTATAAATATCAAAGGTCTATGTTTATAGCAACAAGGTAGAAAACCGTGTAGTAGAAATTAATATGTTATCGGTGAGCTCGTTTATTGGTTCGAGCAGTGGAAAACGTCACACACGACGATTTACAAAGTTAGTTAGTTAATTCGGTTTTTAATGGCGCAAAAGCAGCTGAGGCTATACTGCGCCAGACACCAGGTGATAGGTAATGAACTGTGAGATGATGTCGTTTACAGCTTGTTTAAAAATCACATTCTTTTAAAAAGTTCAGTACAGAAGACAAGGGTACATGGGGATCATCTCCAAGAAGTAGAGCAGGGTGGATAGGCGTTTGTTGTTTGTATAGTTGGCCGAAATATTTTCGTCTGTACGTTTCTATGTGGGGACATGTGATCAGTATGTGTATAACTTTCAATGGTTCTTGACATTTTTCACATGTTGGTTGTTGTTCATTTGTAATCAAAAAGTTGTGGGTAGGGTGTGTGTGCCCAATATGGAGTCGGGAAATATGACCTCAACAAACCGTTCTTGGTGACGACAGGTCTTCCATTCTCCAAGTACGGGCTTTATTAGATGGAGCTTATTATTTCTGCATGAGTACCACCGTTGCTGCCATTTAGCTAACAATGTTGTACGAATGGTTCGCTGGCTGTCTTTAAGGGGAATTTTTATTTTTGTTATTGTTTCGTGTGGGGCCAAAGAAGCATCTTTATGAGGTTTTTCATTGCCAGGTATCCCGACATGGCTTGGGACCCAGCAGAAACGAATAGAAAGAGCCTCACTATATATGACTATGGGATTTAAAATGTCTCCAACTAAGGCTTGGCACAAAGATTTCAGGTGTAGAGCTTTCAGTGGACTTAGAGAGTCAGTGTAAATTATCACTTTCTTGTGTTCGCCAGCGGTGACATATCGAACCGCTTCATACAAGGTATAGACTTCAGCTGTGAAAATGGATATGCATTGAGGTAGCCTAGTACTGATGGTGGAGTCCTCTGTTACGATCCCTATACCCACATGATTTTCTGTCTTCGAGCCGTCTGTGTAATATTCGATGTGATCTCTGTATGTGTGTTGGGGTGCACGGAATTCCTGAATAATGTGTTCTGGTGGTGTGTCTTTTTTCTTTAGGCGGGTTAGAGAAAGGTCGCAAAGTAGCGTCCGGTCCAACCATGGGGGTAGTCTTGGTGGTTTGCTTGTTACATTTAGTGTGTCTTTAGATATGTCATACGTGCGGCAGTATTCTTCGAACCGTAGAATAAGTGGCTTGTTTAAGTGAGGCTTGTTTAAGTAGTGTAACCGTGAGTCACATTTCGTGACGATGTCGTGGTTAATGTGTTCAGGCGATGACTTGATTCCCAAGACATGAGACAGGGTCAGTGATATTCTTCGCAGACCAAAAGAGGGTTCGTAACACTTTACATATAAACTTTTACAAAGTGATTTACAAAATTTACAAAGTGATTCGTGAACTCCACATAAATCTTTCACTTGTCTTCGAAGCGACAGAAACGGGGTGGTTAGATATGTGTACGCTATACCGTTTCCGCATGATTATAACTAATTATCTTCATTGTCTATCATAGCGCTTCGTTGTAAGTTCAACAAAGTAAATTGAAGTTCTCTGTGAGAGACATCATCTATGATACGTATGACTTCTTATCAAGTTCAAAATGGTAGCTCTAGATGCAGTGCTGAAACACAAATATCAGACACCTGTAATACGCAGTATTTGGTCACATCCTGACGTACGTCACAACTTTTGCCTTTATTTAAGAGGGAAGCTGCTTAGCAAAGCGTTCCTTGTTCACGCCGTCCCAAAAAACTATCGGCACCATAAATCAATAGGCGCCACGGAAAATGTGTATCACCCCACTAGTCACCACTGGTCTAATAAAAATGAAGTAGGCAGCAGTTAGCCAAACAAATGCAATGTTGGCGTTGGGTAGATTTCAAAAACAGTATTATGAGCAGAATTTTAATTAAATAAATATAATATAATAATATGTGGGTTGCTACGTCCCAAAACCAGGATATGATTATGAAGGACGCCGTAGTGGAGGGCTCCGTAAATTTTGACCATCTGGTGTTCTTTAACGTGCACTGACATCGCACAGTAGACGGGCCTCTACCATTTCGCCTCCATCGAAATGCGACCGCCGCAGCCGGGATCGAACCCGCGACCTTCGGGTCAGCAGCCGCGCACCCTAGCCACTGATCCACCGAGGCGGACAATTAAATAAATATGATTTTGATTATGTAAAATATATAAATTCGACCATATTTATTTCCCTCTGGCTGTTCAAGCCACAGGTGAGTTAGATAAAATGATTTATTTATTTATTTATTTATTTATTTATTTATTTATGTACCGCAAGACCAAGATCATTATCGAGGAGAGTGGATAAAACACACAAAAAAAGAAACAGAATATAGCGAGTAAAAAAGAATAATGAACAGACTTCCAATAGACTCGTAAAATATTAGTAAAATATTAGTAAAACTTCTTGATCCTAGTAGGTACATAACATTTAAGGAGAAAACTTCAGCGCAAACCAAGAACGACCACAAAACTTTTCTCTTCTATTATTTGTGGTCCGTATTGGTTAATTTTTCGAGTGTTTCAACAATAATGCAAGTGTAAATCGCAACGACCGCGACAGATATGTGAAAAAAAAAACCTCATGTTTCATTGCACTCTGTGAAGGTTGATGACCAGCGCAGCTCTGTAGCAGGTGACACAGAAGTGCCAACGAATTTCATTGAAATGCACAGACACGGTTCATTGTCACACACACACACACACAAACACACAGACACGCACACACACACACACACGCACGCACGCACACACGCACGCACGCACACACACACACACTCATACACACACACACACACACTTTACCTTGACGGGTGATCATTACTTATCTTGCTCGGCGCTTCGCTCCTTGAGATTGCGGGTTAGAGAAGAAGTGCCCGTTACGACGAGATAAGTGAAACAGGAAATTCAGAATGTTAACTTGTCTTTCTATTAAAGCGCCTTTCAAACAACCCAGACATAGTCGAAGCGAAGAGGGTACTGATGTAATCTGGCTACTATCCTCGCTGATTTCACGCCCGCCAACAGAGGGCGGATTGATTCGTAAATCCGCCCCTACCACGCTCTCTCCGACTAGGAGTATTCGGCTACAGCACGCTGGCGGGCTAGTTTTTTAGCAACCCTGATAAAGTGAATGAGCGCAACATTACAAGGACGCAGAAAAGACATGTTATTGTCTGTCTGTATTCTATGCCCTTCTCAATCCATGCTTACTCAGTCCATCTTGGCCAGGAGGAGAAGCGTGGCTTCAGAAACTACCTTTTTCTATCGCATTCATTGCTTCGCCCTTGCATCAAAACTGATTTTTTTGTCTATTTCAAAGCTGTGATGGATTCTTCATGTGCAGCAGTTCAATTCTCTCATTTGACACAACTGCCTAACTCCACCAATTAGAGACTTAGATAACTTTCTTAATTCCATTCATGAATGAGGTCTTTACCATCTTGACATGCCTGATGCTGCACAAAAAGTAATTGTGAACGCTGCTAGCAAATATCGCATTGTTCTGATTTTTGAGAATTTTAGACACAATTCTAGAAACGCCCGGTACATCTTTAGACTATGCCAGAGACAGGCGTATATTATGGCGGCTACTAATTTATAGAGCCATCCGTTCTCGTATAGAAATGAACTTGGCGTTATGTGCAGTGCTCACGCAGGAAGTTCTAAGTGCTCAAACGACACTCATTTTCTGAGATGCTGTGCGTAGAACCGGCTTGAAACTTGTCCGTTGCTGATTTGGCATGCCGTGTTAAATGTCATAGGAGTCGCAGTCTGGATTGCTTCTTCCAATAAAAGGACGGTTCGCACGATTTTGAGTGGCATATGCGAACGTCTTTGGCTGCGTATTTCCGCCAATATACAAAGTAATTTCCAAAACTCGACAGTACGGCATAAAGTAAGCGACGTGCTCGTTCGTATTGAAGCTTACCAATGGCTTTAATGGAAACGATCAATAAATTCATGCTAGCACATACGAACGATTTGTGAGCGAAGTTGAGGTTAGTAGACACGCACAAAAATAAGTAAGCGTTACTGTGGAGACTCGCTCGTGATGTCGTATATAAGAATGAAAATGGGAATTATTATAGCGATACGTTGAAAATAGTACATTGCGGAAATGGTGGCGCAGAAATAGTTAACTCTCCATTATGGCCAATACCACACGCACCGACCCACTGATGAGTGCCGTGAGCAGAGCTCAAAACAGTTTAAAAGCGAAAGCCTCAACTGCGGGATGAGACGCCTGCCTTCAAAAAGGCGGCGTGTGGTATGAAAAAAGCCCTGACATTCGTGGTTTTAATAAAATTTAGAAAAAAAAAAGATGTGTTCGAGGCGGAAACCAAGGCGCGTTTTCCGCTTTGCAGACTTTGTGCGCATGGCACAAAATGTGGAACTTCAGCAAAAAAGTAAGAATAATAATAGTTCTGCTTTTACGTGCCGAAACCACTGTATGATTATGGGGCAAGCCGTACTTGAGGGCTGCTGACGTTGTGACCATCTCGTGCTGTTTAACCCGCACTGGCATCGACCAGTGCACGGTCCTCTAGCATTTCGCCTACATGGAAATGTGACTGCAGCGGGTGGTATCCAATACGCTACCTTCACGTCAGCTACCGAGCAGCCTAACCACTATACCACCGAGATGGACGCGAATAAAGTGAATCGGTGTGCCCGGCAATAAAATGTTAGAAACGCTCCAGCAAATCGTCTGAATGCGAAGTTGTAACCGTGCTTAATTTATCCACAAGAAAAAGAGCCACGTACACACGAATTCTGCATCATTTCTAAGCGTGGTAGGGCCAGCACAAACATTCATCTAAATATCCACCTTTCAAAATAATGTCCATTATCTGTACAGAGCCTCGTAAATCTTCCAGTGAAGCCAAGTATTATGATGTATATATGATGTATTGAGAACGCGCACGAAATGTATGATATGGTTTACCGTGCAGAAAATCGAATCAACTATCGATACGTGCTTACTTCTAATTCACAATACCTTTGGGCAACAGTGACTTATATCCCTAATGAGCACCTGATCAGTTCCGCATAATAGAAGAGGACAGGAAATAAGGCACCTATAGGTGCTTTCAATTGAAATGAACCTGCATTACCTTCTTTGCTTTTACTTGCAGGCTGATGTAGATGCGTACTCGCTGCATCATAATGGTGTCCCGGAAGGATATTTTGTACAATGCTAACGGAGAAGGTCAAGTTTTGCGTAGAGCCCCCGCATATGGCGTCGATGTTACCCGTGCGCCGATCGCGCTACAACTACTGCAGCGTCATAACCTGGTAAACAATCACCTCCAGCATTCGAAAACGCTCCTGAGATGCTAGCGACCCACTCGACGCCGCCAACTACAACAGCGTTCCGCCGCGGCCTCCCAGGTGTCGAACGCGCTAGAAATCACAGTCTCTCTCTTGATATAAAGCTAGTTGCCAGGAGCAGTCGAGTGCTGGCGCCACCATACCAACGCTGTGGCGGGCGCTCTTTAACAAGCGCGCTAAGTTTGAATATTAAGGCGATAGCGTTTAGGAGCTGGTTTCGTAGAAATTGCGGTGTGGGCGTCAGTGACGGCGTTGTTGGTTGTAAGCGCGAAATCATCATCTTGTCCATGGACGAAAAATCGCGAAAGATGCTAATGAAACAACTAATAAAAATGTTCGGGTTCGAGCGAACCCACACCATGTGCGTGAAGCAGGTGTTACACCACCTAGCCACGATATTTCATGGAACTGCTTTGGAAATAAACACTTTATGAATGTCATGTGGTTGAAGGAGTCTCCTTAACGCATGTATCATCGCATGGCAGAAGCGTAGAGTCAAGCCGGGCCTCAAAACATGTGAATTGCGCAACTACTGCATGTTTTAAAGGCCCACCCTTTACAAAACATTGAGACTTATTTAATAATCATCAGCAAGAAAAGCATCAACAAAGTTAACAGCCCTGTAGGTTCACGTGTTGAATTACAGCCGCGTAGTAGGCCCTTCGCTAATTCGCAAAATGAATAACTACGGCGTATTGGGCACTTTACAACTGTACTTGCAGAATGCATTCTAGAATAGTTTTAAACAGCCAATGTTATGCACACAGTCATTCGCTTCCTTACGGCACAGTTGAAGCATGCACCGAGAATCTAAGCAGGCTGGCAATTGAAAAGGCGATGTGCACGAGGCCTAATTACTCTTTTATTGCCAATTAGACTTCCCCTTAAGGCATAATATTTTGCGTGTATATATGTATTAAATATGCGTCGTTAGGCCAGTGTTGTGATTGAAGTAGTGTCTTGTGGAAGGCATTGTCATGTATCCAGCGGTCATAACTGGTTGTGTCACCGTAGCGAAGGCCGGCTTGCAGGAGGTGACGGGAGCGTTCCAGCTGCAACCCTTGGCATGTCCATATAAGGTGGTGTGCATCCGCTTGCATCACTGGAATAGAACAGTACGGACACGTAGCACCGACTGGTAAATGCGGTCAGTTCCACGTTGATATAACAGCCGGTGGAAGGGCCAGCCCTGCCCGAAGCCTCCTAAGCACGACTTCCTCCGCCTTAGTAAGGTGACGGGGGAGAGAGCAGACACACGGTGGGATAAGAGCGCGTATATCCTACCGGAGAACATTTTTACGGGCACGGAGAGAGTTTAGGGGTTCAGATGGAAGGGGATTAGATGGAAGGTCTGTAATAAGAGGGCAGTGTGCCTACTGGTCAGCAGCAATATTGTGAGGGTCCGCAGGACGGCCTTGAATCCAGTGCACCCTGACTCAAGCCACTGTATTCTGGTTCATCTTATGTATCGCCTCGCAGATTTCCACAGCCTTGTGAACATTCTTGAGTTCCTGGATAGCTGCCAACAATTCAGTGTATACGTCCAGTTACTTAATTTAGGCAGCTTAGAGGTGGCATCCCGCACTGTGTCATGGATGGCTTGAAGTTCCATTACCAGAGGATTATCTTCCGTAGATAGACAACGCTGGTGACCACTTATGAAGCTATGCGTAGTAGTCAGGAATGATGTCCTCCCGTCATCTTGTAGGATAGCAGCATCTGTATAGACTTTGCAGGTATTATATTGCATGGAGCTTCGATGATAGAGCGATCGTCAAAGTATCGCTGCGCCGTAACAACAAAGTATCGACAACAAAGTAAGGCTGCGCCGTAACTTTGTTGTGTTATTAGATGTGACGGTGGTGAATTTCCAGGGAGGCATTGCACCGAGCTGGTTGTCAATGCGCGAGCCGCGTTGAAAGTGAGCATGCAACGCAGCAACAACCGGAACAAATTGCTGTTTTCTTTCACGGACTTTTTCTCGTTGCGAAATTAGCTCTGCAGTTGTGTTGAGCTGGGCGTACTTCTGTAATGTTGGTATCGGAGTGTTGCGAGGTAACGCTGTTATTGTGCTCATTGCATCACGGTTAATAGTCGCCAAATGTGCCATTTGTGCGGCAATAAACCGTTTAAATTGTGCCTGGTATAAAATGCCTGGCTTCAGAACTGTGATACGAGCCGTCGCGCTACACCAGTACGAGCTGCAGCTGTTTTTGATGCAGTGCGGTGAATAAGATGAAGCGTTTTTGTGGAACTCTGTGTCACTTTGCGGAGCCAGTGCGCACCACTGCCAGACCTGTCAATATCAAGACCCAGTATGCGGACCTCTGAAGCCTCAGGAATTGTCACTGCACCAAGTGTAAGTGTGAATGGGCACTGCGCGATCTTTCTCCGTCCTTCCATTTTAGCCACCACTACTTAGCTAGATTTTTGGGCGTAAATGTCCAACCATGCGTTCCGAGTGCAGTTCTGAAGTACATCAAGCGCTTCCTGAAGTTGTTGGGCTTGTCGTGAGACGTCTTTATGCACAGACCGCAAAGTCACATCATCAGCATATATGGTAGACGAAGAATTACAAACAGCGCTAAACACGGGACGAGAAGAGGACACATACACGGCGCTGAACTAACAACCAATGTTTTATTGCAAAACAGGTGCAATATATAGGACAGGTTCTTGATTATGATAGGTTCTTGATTATGTTTACCGGATGGCCTTATCACATGTATGTGCACTTTGGCTATGTTTCTTGGTTTCTGCGCAGTCACCTGTGTCCTATATATTGCACCTGTTTTACAATAAAACATTGGTTGTTAGTTCAGCGCCGTGTATGTGTCCTCTTCTCGTCCCGTGTTTAGCTCTGTTTCTAATTCTTCGTCTACCATGCAACACCAACCAGCCCAATCAAGCACATTGTTATCAGCATATATTAGAAACTTCACGTCTCGAATTTGGTGGAGTTGCCAAGCTAGAGAAATTAGAGCAACATTGAACAGAAGAGGAGCCAAAACGGAACCTTCTGGCGCACCTCTGTTGGACGCGGAGCAACCTTCTTTATTTCCATCTACTCTTATCGCAAATGTGCGGTTGTGAAGAAAAATAGTAAATAAATCTTGCTACCCGTGCTGGAAGTCCCAGCTCGATGAGGTTGGAAATAATGACTTCATGATTCTTATTGTCATAAGCTTTCGTAACGTCATTTGATACAACCGTGCATACTACGTGGCTGTGTGGTGAAACCTGTAAGATGTTGTCCGAAAAGATAGAAACTCCATCTTCAGTGCCGAGGTGAGAACGGAATCCGATTTCAACCGCATGGTACTTATTATGTCGTTCAAGCCACCCGGAAACACGTGTGGCTCGCATATTTTTAGCGAGCTTGCAGACAGTCGCAGCCAAAGAAATTTGGCGACAAGCTTCCAGGTTAATTGGAGACTTTCCTGGTTTTAGAATCTGGACAACAACTTAATGTTTCCATTCAGATGGGACATCCTCAGTCTCCCATATTTTAATTATAGCCTGCAGAAGGGCGCCAAGAGCGTCACCTTCCACGTTCTTGAAAACTTCCTAAGGAATACCGTCGGGACCAGGTGTTGTTCCTTTATGCAAAGTTTCAATCGCCGCTATTTGTTCGGCTATGATGAAAGAACTGGATATATCGGATTTCGCACTTGGGCCAAACTCGTCGATTTCGGGGCAGGTTATACATGACGCGCTGTCATACTTCGGGAAAATTGCTCTTGCAGCCTGTTCTGCAAATTTTTGTGACGTACTTTGCATCACTAACCTAATGCTCAGTGCACAGGTCAGGTTGCGTGTAACCGGATTCCATCGACCGGAACGTACGCCAAAGTGCTCTGCTTCCAGTTCATGATCCAAGTTTCTCACTCCACTCATGTCACCATCGTCGAGAAAGCTTCTTTTTCGTGCCGACGCGCCTTTACCGCTATATGGTTAACACGTGTACTGCTACCTGGTACATCTGGATTCCTCGGCTCATGCACTTCTGCCTGACGTCGCTTTGCCCAAAGTTGCAAAAGAGCGATGTCCGGTTGATGTTGTCCTTCGTCAACGGTGGTCACGATTGTATTACTGCGGAGCAGTTCTTGTAAAGCGGGAAAAATTTCCGAGGGATCTGTGGGTACTTTATCAATCGATGAGTCCCAAAATTGATCCCAATGCGGGAATGTTACTTGTCGTCTAATTTTCTTTATGCATCTTTTTTGTAAACCAATTATTGGCATGTGATCACTACCCCATGTATCATGCTCCACCCGCCATGGCGGCATCCCAGGACCCAACCACCACGCCAGATCTGGAGCGTGCGTTCTACATACTGTGCGCACAGAACAGGAATACGCAGCTTAATGGTTCAACAGTGTGAACGTGGCATCAGTCATAATGTTTTTACTTGACATCCTTTTGGGAGTTGTATTTGTGTCCCCATGCTCTATGTGCAGCGTTGTAATGTCCACTTACGAGAATAGGAAAGCGCGGGTACAGAGAATGTAAATGTGCTATCCATCCTAAGTTCAAACGTGTGCGCTGTAGTCTTGCATAGAAGGACACTAGAATGACAGGAGTTTTCAATGGTCGTGTCAAGACACTGCCAACGTTGTCACTACACCATGATTCCATGTCAATCACTGTATGATGAATATGCGATGACACATATACTGCGGCTTTTCCAGGAGCTGAAGCAATTGCCGCAGCACGTCTATCTCTAATAGACGGGTAATGATACCCATTAACCCTTTGTGCGGCAGTGGGACACATACGTCCCACTTTTCCGTCTACAGAAAAAAATTTCTCCCACATCACCCGTTGCAATTAGCGCAACATTAAGTCACTCATATCTTACCTAAGTCATCGTAATCTCGAAAAAAATTCTTTTACCACGCTTTCGAAGGGCGGATGTAGTGTTACAATAGCGTTGAATTTCGGTCAATTTTTTATGATCGCTTCTGAATTTTCCTCTTTTTGAGATACATAGAACCTACCAATCAAAATGCCGGATAATGTCCTCCTTTTCTGGTTTTTTAGAGAGACGATCTTAGCTTCCAGTCATCACGTGTTTTTGTAAATTTGCGAAATAACTTGACCAATAAATGCATCGGAACAATCCCCTTCAAAATTATCCCGCTAATCGCGCAGCGCAATTGCGGATATTAATGCGTGGAAATATTTTCTCGATATTATATACCTCTTGAAATGTAGCCACATGTTCAGGGATAACATCTGTACTCGAAAATTTCAACAGCAAAAGCTAGTACAGCCAAATGGACAAAAAAAAGTGGTCGATGCATGCGGTGAAGTAAGCTTTACAGGGGCATACCACACCGCTTTGAAGGCTCAAGAGACGCAACTGCAGGCGGCGTTCTCCTGCTCAAATGAGGTCCGCACAATTTTTCTCTTCACAACTCTAGAAGTGATACTCTGTGCCACTTGCTTCGGCCGTTTCATCCCAAAATTTCCGTTGATGCAATCGCGAGATGGTGCCTTCATGAGGCAGTGGGACAGTGTTTTCCCACTTTTTGAAAACACTCTCATGAGTCAGTGGGACATATATGTCCCACTTTTTTTCAGTAAACTACTGGCTTGATTTTGATGAAATTTGTTTCATACTATTTCTTTCTAGTTTATATCAATAAAGGACAGCCGTTTTTTATATTACCATGTCAAAAATATAGGACGACCGACAAAGGGTTAAAATTGTACAGGGACCAGAGCTTCTTACGCTCTTCAATAAGCAGGCCCATACGTGTAGGTTGTTGTATTGAAGCCTTGTTTTAATTTATCCTATCTTGGAGCTTAAGCCTCGATAATTCCCTTGTAGAACTCAATTTTGTGACAGCTGCTGCGGAGAGGCCTGATTACCCTCTCGTGTTCAACTCCTGAAGGTAAAGCTCAAGCGGCTACGATGGAATGCGGCGTCCCGTCAAGGGCGGCCGAAAAAAGTTGGGTATTTCTTGAAAACGCAGGTACCTTCATCCATTTTTGTCATTCCAATCAGTGCAGAATGCACCCATGAAAGACAAATGTCAAAAACGTTTACCAGGGTCCTTCAATACTTTTACTGGTCATGAAACTCCCGCGTAACACAATGGGATAGCTTCATATACCGCCGACACTTTCCGTGCCGCGGCGCTGGCGTAGCTAAAAGGGGGCGGAGTAAACCGCCTGCTGCTGGTCGCCATTAGCGGAGTGTGGGTGGGGAGTGGTGTTGTTTGTGCTGGTTGCCCCCCTTTTTAAACGCGAAGCATTTCTTTACGTACTGTAAGTATTTTGCGTTTCTATCTACGTATCTATCTATCTATCTAGCCGCCTACGTCTGGGTGCTCTCGTGATCGCCTCCTTAACTTGGTGTAGACCAAAATTTGTATGGGACGGCAAGAGGTCTTCACGAACATGTCTGGCTGGTCATGACATGAATAACGTGAAAATCCTGTCGCAGACGTCGTCAAACCCTTTCCGGCAGACACGTGTGACAAATACTCGTAAACCACGGGCCGCGGTAAGCGGGTATGTGCCACATGTGTTTGACAATTTATATCTATCCAGGAATGGCGAGGACAGATATTAGTAATTTAAATGCGAGAGCGTTCCGAAAAACTGACGTCAGCAGCGTTAACCCGACGAATGCAAAAATAAATAGCATGGTCCCAGCAGGAATCGAACACAAGGAATCTGCATGGGAACCAAGTATTCTACCTCAGAGTCTCGGAACTGCTTTGGAAAAGACCCTATGCAGCCGTAATGTTGGTGAAACGTTAATTGTGGTTGCAGTGCAGGCTATCTCATTTTATAAACATTACATATGTACTATGAGACAGGCATGATGTAGGGTTAACGTCAATTGTATACTTAAGCACTAACCACTGTAGTTGGTCCACAAAGCACTATCCATCCTCGCAAGCACAAGTGCTACATATCAGCTTACCGCTTCTGCGGTTTGTAATAACCATGTTTCTGTTGTTATCGTTACGCAGCTGTTAGGAACTGGTTATATGAAACGTATGCGACTGGTGAACAGATTTCTGTGCGTACAACATTTGCACATATCTTTAATGTCATTTCCTAACGTTTCGCTCAGTAAAAAAAATTACAACCTAGTCACCTTTCCTCCGCATGCTTGGCATAACATCGATTCCCATTGTACTTGGGATCCGCCATTTTTTCCTCACAGCGATGCCCAACACCAGCTGTATGCCGGGCTGTCGCTCGGGATACAAGGGCACCGTCGGAAAAGTCCCCTATTCTGTTTACTTGCCGACGTAGAACTACGCGACAGGAGACTGTCGGATTTTCGTTAGACTCCAAGTGCGTTGGCGTGTGCGCAAACCATTTCGGTACAAGTGACATTATACGTGCGGACGTGTGCGCAGTGCATGGAAACAGCGTTTCACTGCCTCGAGATCGACCAAGGCTTGTGCAAGACGCCGTACCCAAAATTTTTGAAGTTTTGCCTTGTTACCTGCCCATCGGAGCAACCATTGTGCCTCTTGCGAATTGTGGAAGAACATGTAGAAATGTGCACCGTAGACAACATAGCCTGAGTCAAGATTTACATCAACACTGTAGAAGCTATCTTGCTCGATGACAGCACTTCCTCGGCCGGTGTTGGCTGTGAAACGCTTTTTGTGAGCACTACGGTAGAAGTGGTCGGTATTTTTAATAAGTGCCCTCTGCACTTTTTTGCGCGAGAAGAAACCAGTCTGTTTCGCGCTGGTGGTTGTCCATCCTGTCCGGCCGATGGAGTGAGAAAACCAGGGACATAAATTTTTTTTCGGTGATTTTTTTTTGTGTTCACTCCATCTCCCATCTTTTCATCCACAGTTTATCAGACGCAGATTTAAATAAACCCTGTGTGCCTGTGCTCATGGGAAATCGGGATTCTGGACAATTGTCAGTAACTGCAGCCAAAAAATTAAATATGTCGAGCATTTCGCTCACAGTTGCTTGCAAGACGCCGTGGCGTAGTTGCGAAATTCAAAATGTTACCCACTGTCAGGTAAGTGGCACACCGATTTGCTTCCTGTTAGGCAGAAATATTTGACACATAAAAAGCTAAAGTTGGAGTGAAAGAGATATCTAAGTACTAAATAAAAGTCTAGAAAGGTTCACCCTACAAACGGGTGGTTGTCTATTTCCCCTTTCATCGCTTCAAGAAGAGTAATGCAGTTTTTTTGTGTAATCGATCAGTCTAAGCTGAATAACTGGGCTGATGGAAGCTCCGGATTGATTTCGATTTGCGCTGGTATTTATATAGAAGGAATTGGGTGGCTAACTGCAACGCCAACTTAGAAATTGTGGTCATTGCGACATTATATGGTAATGGATAAAAAAGAAGAGCCGCGTATATTAGAACTTGATAGTGTCACGAAATCTGCATGCGTAAAACCAAAGCTTTCGCTTGAAAATCGCGCATAGAGCCTATATCTAGCAAAAGAAGTTCAGAGCAGTTTCACCTCATTATTTTTTTTTATCTTCAGAATCAGAGGCGCAAAATATGACACCAAAAAAAAAAAATGGAGAAGGACACGAGCATCCCTCTCCGTTTTGTGGTATCTCAATCTGCGCTTTTGATTTTTAAGCGATGTTTTACAAACGATATCCCTCAAGAGGCACTTCAAAGCTATTAATGCCAAGTTAGCCAGATATGGAGCCTTGTTTATTTGCACGCGAACTTCTATTGGTAGCTTCATGATGTCCTATAGAATCAAGTGATAATTAGTCCGGAGAATGACCGTTACGTACAGCCAGAGCACGGCTACTCCGCGACGTCTAGCGGAAACTATGTTAACGTGTGAGTCATCAAGAACCAGTCATAGTGTTTGGTTTAAGCCCGAAAGAACTATGCATGAATCGAGAATGCAGGAATGGTACGAATACACGCGTCACTTGACAGGCACCCTCAGTCAAAACATTGCCAGCAATCAATGACTTTGGCAATTCGACAACGCGCATCATGTACTATTTGGACAATACTAATCACTTCAAAGATTTGTTAGCGAGAACACGGAACAGTAAATATCTGAAGAAGTGTAATTGATACCAAATGCTTCCGCGAACTTGCAACTGCCCCACCAAGCGCGGCAGATCAATGCCCTTCTGCTTACGGTGGCGCCTCTGGTGGCCACCCTTGTCCCTATATGAAACTTTCGCGGGAGTTTCATGACCAGTAAAAAGTGTTGAATGACCCTGCTTTTACTAACTACATTTTTAAGAGGCACGGGCAACCTTAAGTTCATTTTCAATCGTTTAATGCATCAGCTAAGTATCTTTTTCAATAATCCCACCGTGGTCTCTGAGATTAGCTCCGGCCGAGCGCCATACAACAGCGAGGCCGGAACTAATAGCCAAGAACACGTGTACAATCATCATGGTAGGCCTGTACATTCTAGCCCTCTTAGTCGTTTTATCATCTGCTCACTCGTCCAGCACATGCACCACGCTCATTAGCCCATTGGCTAAACGGTATACCTAGGTATTCCATAAAATGCTTTGTTGGGTGCGTTGGTTCATTAAGCAATAGTTTTGAGCGTAAAAGGACGTGACACAAGTAGTGATCACCAAGGAATGCTCCTGTAATCGTCTTCTCTCCTTGTGTCTTGTCCTTTTGTGCTCAAATCTATGCAATCTAATTGAGTCAGGACATGCTATGACCAAGCTAAACAAGCCAAGTCATGCTAAGACCGAGCGAATTAAGCCACATCTTAAGACCATGCTAATAAAGTTGAGTCAAGCTAAAGCTGAGCTAATTATTACCATGCTAGTTAATACGGCGCTAATTAGGAGCGCAGCAATGAAAACCAGGTGAATTAGAACGTTACGCCCTAAAGTCCTGCTAATTACGCTTGTGTGAAATAGAAATATGCTAATTAGATTCAAACTAATGAAGAACTTGCTCTTTATGCCCAGCTTAATTAATGTCGCGTTGTTCAAACCATTATCAGTTAAGGCAGAAGTACTCAGTATCATGTTAATAAAGACGTAGCTAAATAATGGCATAAAAATTTAGATCGATGTCATCATTGGCAAGCACCAAACTATTAGGATTTGGCCATTAGAAGAAATAGAGCCAGCTTGGCGGACAAGCGAAAAGCTGTCCGGGCCACATATTTTCCTATGGCATCAATGGACACCAATCCATCCCACCGCCTTTGCCCGAAATGGAGGCTAACCAGATACTACCTTTTTTGGACGTTCTTGTTAAAAGTACCAATCGAGCGCTATCTTTCTGTTTACTGAAAAGGCACGCACACTGGCAGGTATTTGAACTTCAGGTCCGTGAACGCCGACACTCATAAGAGGTGAGTGGTTGCCTCCTTGTTAGGCCGTGCAAATCGCCTTTGCACGAATCCCGAAGAACTGAACGCCGATGTAAAGACGGTTCGGGAGGACCTTTCGACGTGCGGTTACCCGCCGACGTTTGTTAACGCGGTAGAACATCGTATGTCTGCTCCCTCACAGCCTGCCAGTGTCCGACAGAGAAAACGCGCTGCTGTTCCTTATGCACCCGGTATAAGTGAGACCTTGTCACGAGTTCTGCGTAACTACGACGTTGAGGTAGCCCACGTGCCTGTACGCAAGTTGCGACACATATTTGTTGGTGGGAAGGACAGACTTCCGAAGGAAGCCTTTGCTGGTGTTGTGTACAGAATCCCTTGTGCGGACTGCGATAGTGTTTATATCGGGGAGACCGGCAACTTCAGTCAGCGCCTGCGCCAGCATCAGAACGATGTGAAAGACAAGAAAGGGGCATCTAATGCACTTGTGGAGCATGCGGACACGACTAATCACACTACAGACTGGTTGAATGCGAGCATTATCGGGAAGGAAAGAAACTGGAAGTCACGCCTGCATCTTGAGTCCCTCGAGATACAATCGACTGAACAGACGCTGAATCGTAATGTTGGAAATCTTCCCTCGTGCTATGCGCGGTGCTTGCGTCACTTACTGAAAACTATATAGTTAGATGCTTTTAGTGTTCTTGGCTTGATCGTGAACAAGGCTTCCGTATGGAAGCCGAAACGTCGTTTCTTTTAGGGGCGAAGCTCCTTAGGGTGTGGGTCGTTCCCTCCTCGGTAGTAGTATGTATGTATGTACGTACGTACGTAGTCAACCCATAGCCAAGGACGCATGGCTTTCACAACTCACAGCAGCGTTCTGTGGCGATGCATGCGGAGGCGAGGCGTTGCGTCGAGCACTGGTGTGGACTTCGGCGTCTGAGTAGGTGGCATCGTATTCCTCTGTCGTGGAATGCGAACTGGCGTTGTCGCTGAGGCTGGGAGCGCCCGGAACACAAGTCGGCGACGCTCGTGCCCAGCTCACGATCGAACACCCAGGATCATGCAAAGACATGACACGTGTTGTCACGTCTTTGCATGATCTAGTGGGCAATGTACGGGGTGATTCACGGTTACCCGAATGATCCCTCCGAGCTTCGCCCACTCAGCATCATTCACTTCGTGGATATGCTGCGATTTTTCTTTTAAACTTTTTATTTGGTCGGTGTTTGCCTTTATTCATCAACATTACAATTTGTTGCTATCGCATTTGTTGCTTCACACATGCGGTGAAACTGCGATGTTTTGCTTATTCCCCCCGTTTTCTTGTCCTCAAGTAAGTCGAGTTCTTTGCCCTCCAATTCCAAAAGGGGTAAGTTATTCCTTGTATTCATCGAGTTCGTAAAGTTGTTTTAATTACCTAAACAGCTTCGAATTTAACAAACAGTAATTCCTTAAAATCAGTGGCAAGGCAATGGGTACAAGAACGGCCCGCAACTACGCTAACCTATTCATGCACCGTATTGAGTCCAATTTCTTTCGTCTTGTGATATGAAACATGGATTCAGCAACCAGTACCTAGAAGACATATTCATGGCTTGGACGAATTCAGAAAATGAACTCCTCAAATTTATACAGGCGTTTAAGCAAGCACGTCCTAGTATTTCTTTTACACACCCCTACTTTAACACAGGAAGAAGCTTCCTTGATGTGCACATTCGAATAGAAGATGGTGCGTTTGGTACTAGCGTATACAGAAAACCCACGGACAGACAACTATGCCACACTTCAATAGCTGCCACCCGTGCCACTGTAAGACCATCATTTCCTATTCACAAGCAAAGACATTCAGAAGAATTCACTCTCTAACTGAGGATTTCCGCAAAAACAGCACACGTAATCATAAAAGCGGAATATCTGTACGAGCAGACTCTACCACACCAGCAAAAAGATGCCGATCAGCAGCGCAAGAAAAACCTGCTATAAACTTTCACAAAGAACCCACTGAACATAAATAATACCTTTGGAAAACGCACTTTTACATATTGAAAGGAAGCGGGCGACTATAAAAAAAATTTTCACTTCCCCGTGTGTGGTATACAGGCGGCCAAGAAGTACCATAGATCATTTTATAAATGCAAAGATAGGCACAAATCATCAGATAGCGTGTCGCCCGTGCGGAAAAGGAAGCAATATATATATATATATATATATATATATATATATATATATATATATATGAAGAGGAAGAAGGTGTCCTTGGGTCCAGTAGAAGCAATACTATGAAGTAGAGGACGGGAAGAACGAAAACGTTTCAGCCGGGGACCAGCCTTCGTCAGGGAAAACAATTTTTTCCTGATTTTCACTGAAGGCCGGCCCCCCAGCTGAAACATTGCAGAAATAAAAAAGCTTTCGTACGTCCCGTCCTCTACTTCACAGTATATATATATATATATATATATATATATATATATATATATATATATATATATATATATATATATATATATATATATTATGAGACGACGTCCAGCACGGATGTATATTATTTTATTCCAGACTCGCGAGATGAAAGCGGAGCAGCCCGCGTGACAGACGATGATGATGATCACAGTGGTTTGTATATACAGATGAAGACGATGAACATAGTAAGCGCTCACACTATTTAGCCCCCTTCGTGAAAGCGGGACGCAAGTTAGCAAGGGTAGGACAGCTGAATATATGGTTTCAGATCGAGAGACGTGGGCGATCTCGGTGCTGCGGCGACGACGATCGCTAGCCGCGCTGACCGGAACGACGCGATAGTTCACGGCAGATGTTCTTTGTAGCACGGTATATGGACCGAGATATCTATGAAGGAACTTTTCACAGAGCCCAGGTGCACGAACAAGTGTCCACAGGAGGACTTCGTCGCCTAGGCGGAACGCAACAATTCGCCGTTTCGCATCTAAACCGACTTTCCTCTTGTCCTGAATGGTAGCAGTGTTGGCGCGGGCAATTTCACGGCAGTGGGCGACGCGCGCAGCGAATTCTTCTGGGAGGAACGCAGATGGAACAGAGGATGTGGACAAGAAAGTGGTGTCCGGAACAAAAGTCGGTGCACGGCCATACACGAGGAAAAACGGGCTGTAATTCGTGGTACGTTGTATGGCAGTATTATATGCAAACGTGGGGAAAGGAAGTATAATGTCCCAGTTTTTGTGATCTGGTTGGACGTACATGGAGATCATGTTGGACAAAGTGCGGTGAAAACACTCTGTCAAACCATTTGTTTGCGGATGATACGCTGATGTGCTCTTGTGGATGGTGCTAGAGGCCTGGAGAACTTCGGCAAGGACATGGGAAAGAAATGTCTTGCCACGGTCACTAAGGAGCACACGAGGGGCGCCATGGCGCAAAATAATGGCGCGCAGGACAAAATTGGCGACTTCAGAGGTAGCACCAGAGGGAAGAGCTGCCGTCTCCGCGTAGCGAGTAAGATGGTACACGGCAGTAACAATCCAACGGTGACCGGCGGGCGTAAGTGGAAGGGTCCGTATAAATCTATGCCCACGAATTCAAAAGGAGTGGACGGGCACGGCAGAGGTTGCAAAGGCCCCGCGGGAAGAGACGTGGTACGTTTCCGGTGCTGGCATGACGCGCAGGAACCGACCTACTTAGCCACAGAAGTGGAGAGGCCAGGCCAAAAGCAGCGAGTCTTGATGCGGTCGTAAGTCTTGTGGAAACCTAAATGGCCAGCTGTCGCGTCGTCATGAAACGCTTGTAAAACGTGGAGACGAAGTGAGCGACGGACGACCGGGACCCATTGGTTACCGAGAGGATGGTAAATTTGCCGACTAATTGTTCCATCTTGGAGTTTGAAACGTGCAAGCTGTCGTCTTAAGCGGCTGTTGGGAGCACGACATAATCCAGTGAGCCGATCGATGATTGTGCGGCAGTATGTATCTGCATGCTGAAGCGAGGCGAGGTCTGGGGACGAAAGAAGGTCCGCCGAGGCAACGGACTTTTTCGGACCAACCGCTGTCTGTTTGGCCACTTGGCTGGTCGGTGACGAGCAGATGGAAGGCGACATTTGGGCGCTTGGCGAGAGCGGGCAGCGCGAGAAAGCGTCGGCATCTTGGTGCTGCCGACCCGATCTATATGTGACGCTGTAGTCATGCTCCTGCGAACGCAGCACCCAACGGCCAAGGCGTCCCGACAAATTCTTCAGAGACGATAACCAACACAGAGCATGATGGTGAGTGACGATTGTGAAATGCCGGCCGTATAAATAAGGGCGAAACTTTTGTACGGACCACACGATGACGAGGCATTCTTGTTCGGTGATGCTGTAATTTCGCTCAGCAGGAGAAAGAGTACGGCTCGCGTAGGCCACGACTTTTTCCTCAGAATCGTGGTTCCGCCGAAGCAGGACAGCACCGATGCCTTATCCACTTGCGTCAGTGTGTAGGACAGTGGGTGCTGCGGGGTCGAAGTGGCGAAGCACTGGCCGTGACGTGAGACATCGCTTGAGAGTGTGAAAAGCGGCTTCGCAGTCATCCGACCAGACAAAGGGTGCGCTCGCGGTCAGAAGTTTGTGCAGAGGAGCTGCGATAGTGGCAAAGTCACACACAAAGCGCCGGAAGTACGACGCTAAGCCAAGGAAGCTGCGAAGGTCTTTAGGTGTGGTTGGTGTAAGAAAGTGCAGTACTGCGGCAACCTTGTCGGGATCGGGCTGAACGCCGTGTTTACTGACAACGTGACCTAACCCCTTGATGCTGCGACTGGGAAAGCGACACTTCTTAGTGTTGAGCTGCCAACCGGCCTTCGCTAGCCAAGTTAGAACTTCGTCTAGCTGTTCCAGGTGCTGTGAGAAGCAGGACGAAAAGATGACGATGTCGTCCAGGTAGCAAAGGCAGGTCTTCCATTTTAATCCACGCAGTACCGTATCTATCATTCGTTCGATTGTGGCTGGGGCATTACATAGGCCAAAAGGCATTACGTTGAATTCAAATAGTCCATCTGGAGTGGCAAACGCAGTCTTCTCTTTATCGGACTCATGCATCGGGATTTGCCAATAACCAGAGCGCAAGTCTAGACTTGAAAAGTACTCGGCACCTTGTAAAGTATCAAGAGCGTCGTCGATGCGAGGCATGGGATAGACGTCCTTACGGGTAATTTTGTTCAGTGCTCTATAATCAATGCAAAACCGCACCGAGCCATCCTTTTTTTAACTAATACAACAGGAGAAGACCATGGGCTTGCTGAAGGCCTGATAACGTTGCGTGCGAGCATGTCATTGACTTGTTATTCGATTACCTTGCGTTCAGAAGCTGACACACGGTAAGGGCGGCGGCGGATGACGCGAGATCCGTCGGTGTCAATACGATGAGCGGCCACTGTTGTTTTACCCAGGCCGTCGGAACAAACGTCAAAGCAAGTTTTGTGTTTCATTAATATGGTTAGCAAGGCATCAGTCTGTGTCGGATTCAGATCTTTACTCAAAGTGGCCTCGAGAGCACAAGATGAACCCTCCGCGGGCACACACTTTGAGAATGACGAGGTAGGTGAAACAGTGACGACACATACCAGTGCTTCTTCAGTAATACTGGCAACAGTAGTCTCCTCTGGAAGCAGTATTGTTTCCAGCGTCGTGTTGTAGGCGGTGATGCTCGCATAACCACGTGAGAACCGAACGAGACAAGATGCGATGGCGATTCTTCGAAAAATGCAGCGCTGGCAAGGGATAACTACGGCGTCACCATCTAGAATGTCTCGTGACTTGATCGTAAGGACGCGTTCTTGACCGGAAGGCAGGAGAAAATCCGCAGCTGTGACAAGGTTGGGAGGCAAAAAGTCGGCAGGAGAAGAAAGCTCAGTGTCCGTAATACGAATGAGAGGTTGACCGCACGAAATGACAGCAGATGCAGCAGATAGGAAGTCCCAGCCTAAGATGATCTGATGAGCGCACGAAGACAGCACAGCCAGCTGTACATGATGGCGGATTTCGTCGATGAGAACGCGAGCAGTACACTGTCTGGTCGGGGAAATCGGATTATCATTAGCGCCGCATAACATGGGACCGACATAAGGAGTTTGCACTTTCCGTAGACGAAATCACAATTCTCGGTTGATGACCGAAATGGCGGCTCCAGTGTCTATAAGGGCGTCAACAGAAACACGTTCCACACAAACAGGGAGTAAATTAGCTGGGCTAGACGGAGGAATTGTAATGTTTCGATAACGAGCAGTTTCCCCTCCAAAAACTGCAGCTTCTAGTTTTCCGGGTGGTTTTCCAGAGAGATCGGAGCAGGTCGCAAGGGTGATGACGTGCGCCGAAATAGTGACGGTGACGGAGAACGGCGGTGAGGTGAACGGGAAGGATGAGGCACAGCTTGGGACAGTGAAGGGGATGGCGACCGACGTGAGGAGGGTGGATATGGTGCTGGAACGTAGGCATCAGATCTTGGGCAAACTCTCTTTCAAAAACAGTATAGCCACGTCGTTCATCCTGCTGACGCCGGCGGCAGAAACGGGATAGATGGCCTCGTATGCCACAGTAGAAGCAGACGGGGCGCGAAGGGCGCCAGGTAGAATAGTGTGGCGGCACTGGCGCCTGCGCTGCCATCGAGGCCACATGGTCGCATCCAACGTCCGCAGGCACAGATGGGATTGGTGCAGGGGCCCGTGATGCAACTTCTGCGTACGAAGGCGCGCGAAAGGGTACCAGAGACGGTGGACGTGCGACGCTTGTCATAGATGCCAGTTCGTCCTTGATAATTTCACGCAGGTTGGGAGGAGGAGTGCGGACAGACGAAATGGCTGGGTTACCCGGAACAAGGCCGTGAATTTCCTCTCTGAATATGGTGCGGATGAGGGCTCGCAATTCATGCTCTCCAGTAAAGCGATTGTCGCAGGAGGCGTGTGGAAGGCGCATGGAATAGAGCGCGTCCAGGCGTTGGCACGTGTTGATGATGTCCTGAACTGTATTTGGGCTCTGGATCACAAGAGCATTGAAGGCCACAGAGTTGAGGCCTTTCAGTACGTGGCGGATGCGATCGCCCTCCGTCATGTCACTTTGGGCACGGCGACAGAGAGCCAGAACATCTTCAATATATGACGTATATGACTCGTCGGGCCCTTGGATGCGGGTTGCGAACTTCTGTTTTGCTACCTCGGAGCGCCCTGCAGACGTGCCAAATATCTGCCGCAGTTGCGTCGTGAAGGCCACCCAATCAGGAAAGTCGCTCTCGTGGTTGTGGAACCAGGTTTTAGCGACCTCCTTGAGGTAAAAGGAAACGTAGCGCAGTTTGTGCGCCTCATCCCAATGATTACAAACACTGATTCGGTCATAATTATCGAACCACTCTTCGACGTTGTCACCGCGAAGGCCGGAAAATACCGGAGGGTCTCGTTGCGATGTACTCACGGTGTAGCTAGGCCCAACTGGCTGAGAAGAAGCGGTTGTGGAAGCGGACGCGTTGGTTTCTGCCATCTCTGGTGTTTGCGGGCACAACCGTCGACCAGACCGTAGCTCCAGGGGTGACCGGTAGAGCAAGAGGACGTGGGAACCAAAGCACGCTCCACCACTTATGAGACGACGTCCAGCAAGGATGTATTTTAATCCAGACTCGCGAGATGAAAGCGGAGGAGCCCGCGTGACAGACGATGATGATGATCACAGTGGTTTGTATATACAGATGAAGACGATGAACATAGTCAGCACTCACAATATATATATATATATATATATATATATATATATATATATATATATATATATATATATATATATATATATATATAGATAGATAGATAGATAGATAGATAGATAGATAGATAGATAGATAGATAGATAGATAGATAGATATTATAGAATAGATGCGCCTTCACATGGCTTTTTATTTTGCCGACGTGTCGACGCGAACCCCGTCTTCTTCAAGCCTTAACAATACTTGGAATATGTGTTTGTCTTCTTATACAAAGTTGAGAGAAGAGGGAAGGGATGGAGCAGCAGGGAAAAACAAACGTAAGAAAAAAAACTTCCCCATCTCCCGCTAAGGGGGACCAGCGGAGAGATGGTTCGCTTGAGCGAGTGATTGTGTAATTTTATTGAGAGGATGAATGAGAATGTATAAGAGAAGACGGACATTGAGGTGGTGGCGATTTTATTTACGTAACGTGTGCGATTCCTAACGTCGGTGCACGGGGCGCTGTGAAGACGACGGCCTTGTGATCGGTGAAGTGGAGCGTCAAGGGTTGCTTTTGAAGAGTTTTCACAGTGAAGTTTGCGAAGATGACGTCTATGCACGTTCCCCTTATGGTTGTCGGTTGTATGTCGCAGGAAATCCGTTGAAATGAGTACACGCCTCTGGTGGGGGACGAGCCAATCGTTCGTCGTTATATCCACGTTGAAATCACCCGCAAGTACGAAGGGCGCGTGTCTGTATGTCTTTGTGTACTGTGCCATGGCCTTTTCTAGGTAACGTTCGACGAGGTCGAGACGATGGTTGCCGAGGCGTTTAAATTCGTCGATCATGTTCTTGTGCACGTTGTCGTTCTTGTGGACATGTGTGAGCGCCCGGGCCGCGATGAGCGGCCCGGGCGCTCATCGCGGCGCTGCACACGAGAGAGGATGAGGCGCGCTCCGTCATTTTCATACCGCGGAACTACCGTGGTGCTCCCAGCGGAGTATGCAGCTGTCGCACTACCTGTCGTGCGCGCCGCTCCGGAATGGAGGAATGGAGTCAACCTGGGCGACAGACACCACCTGCCTAGCCATTGCTAAGCAGCCTCTCTGTGGTCTCGGCCATGACTCTGGTGACTGTAGTGGTGGTTAACGGCCTTATATTGTACTACAGTGTTCTGGTTCGCATAGTAGGTGCTTCCCTACCTCATGAAAGTGGCCGGAAGCCGAACGCAGGACGCGGGAGGGACGGACATAGCCCCGAGCATAAGATGCTTTGCATCTAAAATACTAGAGAAGACGAAGAAAAAGATTGGCAGCCCATCCGCATTGTCAGTGCTGATGATGGAGCGAAGCTGCATTGACGAAATGATAAACGATATAAAAATATTTAGGAAATTCATCTGTCGGTCTGTCCGTCCGTCCGTCCATCCATGGACGGACGCACGCACGCACGGACGCACCCACGGACGGATGGACGGACGGACAGAGTACCGTAACTTTAAACCTTTATGCGCGCTATGAACGCTCTATTTACGGTATATGTAACACCTGTGCTACGACGACGGCGACAGCGCACATGGTGCGAGCCTAAGGAGCTTCACGCCTAATAAGAAGGAATAGGATGGCAAAGGGTAAGAAAGAACGACTTTGCTTAAACTGCCCTTACCAGGTGACATAACGAATTTTAGTTAAACACTGGAAGTTGTTGTGCGCCCAATCAAGAGCATTATGCTTGAATAATTTGCCAAATTGGTGTGTCTTTTTTTGTTTGTGTTTTTTTATTAACGTCTCTGCTCGACGTTTACCGTGCTAAAGCGGATGAAAGAGGAATCGGTGGGGTAGGGACTGAGGGCTTTTAGAGCGTGCTTTTACGTGTCGGCGGGGCTGCAATATCCGGTAACCTTGGCTCGCCGTCGATGTTCATTCTATGCATTGGCTCTTTTAGGCAAGGAAAAGAGAAAGGACGTAAAGGAGTAATAGCTTGTTAGTGTCCGGGACCACTTCCGACGTCCGGGAACACTTATATGTGCATGCCGGCGGTGCTTGAAGCGGCAAATCAATCCTAGATTTTTTAACGCACGAGCTTACAGCTGTGCCAACGAGCGCATCATTGCAACCATATTACTTTCGCAATGGGCGACAAGGGTGCGGCGACTGATTACAGAGTGGCGTTCGTGCATTTTGAGTTATCGTAATACCGAGAGGGTCCCTGTGTATTCATTTATTCCGTTTTTTATCGTGCTTACTTTATAGATAAAGTAAGATTCCCATTGTACCCGTTCACTGATTGTTCGAAAAAATATTTTCCCACAGTGCAACCCTGATATCGTAAAATGTGTGATCTGTCAATGAGATGTGTTTACAAACCGGAAGGCCGCGCAGCTAACGTAGGCGTTCCCAGCGGTTGTCGTTCCTATATCTAAAAGGTCTGTCTGTCTCGCCCAATTCATGCATGTTACGTATCCGATGTTCCAAAAGGTATATGACGTTGCCGCCACAACAGGACTAGCGGAATACACCCGCTGAAATTTTAAGCACATGAGAAGTGGCGCACTAGGTCGCGATTCAGGCGACGTCATATAGATTTTGGAATGTGGGATAAGTAATATGTAATAAGTGGGCCAAACAGACACGCCTTTTAAAATTTGGTACAACAGCGATAAGGAATGTGAACGTTCGCTGCCTGCCTTTCCGCTTTCTAAGCACTTCAACTTGAATGAATATTACAGTACTCATACACTCATTACACTAACAAGCTTTTACCTGGTCTTTTTCTTTACATTCCTTCTCTTTTCCTTCCCTGAAATGAGGGAGAATTTATGCGAATTATCTTTGTTTAAATTTATGCGAATTTTCTTTGTAATTTCTTCCATTGGAGTTTGTAAATCGCTCATTTTATTATTTGTGATTATCATAACGATTTTTTTTTATTTATGATTAGTCTTCCCTCTTATTACTGACGCACTACAAGTTGTATAAAATATATGACTCACTGTTTGCCGAGATTCTTCTAACCCCCAATTATTTTTTGTTAGGAGGTCCCCCGACGGTTTTTACTTCGGGATCTCCGAATGTGCAATTATACGTCTATGTTTTTGTATTTTTCATTTCGTCAAATCAATAATAAAATACATTGAAAAAGAAGAGCTAATCCAGATAACGAACACTGATGCCCTGAAATTCTGAAATCCGCTTATATGAAGTTTTTTTTAGAAATTACTTAACCATACATGGTGTTTTACTTTGCCCTTAGTTATAAGGGCGCAGCAATGTTTGATCTCAGTTGTAATTTTAAGGTTCACTTAATCTGTAGTCCACTATGTGTGCTGTGAAAGTAAACACTATTGGGGTGACTGCAGTGAAATCTGCTTCCTAAACTCCTGCGGCCAGCACCAATACAGCATAAACGCTACAACTAATCGGAGATCGCTTCGGAGAGCAGGCAGCTGGATTCGTGGGTCTGCGTGGAGCTGGGGAGTAGGGGAGGAAGGAAAGGCAGCCACTCTGAATATTGAAGCGGATGACAATGTCGCCTGCCCATGCATTTGTTCGATCGGATTGCGCTGTCTAATGTGCATTGTTATGACCTCGCATGATTTTCGCAAAAGTGGCTGCCCCAAAAACTCGTCCGAAATTTACCCACGGAATAGTTGCGAGTAAAAGACAGGCTGTTGTGAATAGCACATTGTGGTTTAATTTTAAAGTTTGAATCCATTGCGCAGATCGTTTTCTTCCGGACTGAAGGAATCGGAGAGGGGAGAAGAGGGGGGGGGGGGGGCATGCAGTGAAACTTTGCGTGCTGCATTGCAGAGCGCTGTGAATGACCATCGCTAGAGTGAAGTGAGCGCCAGTGCAAAAATTAAGTATCGCGCTTTTCAATCTTAAACACGCGAAATAGCTTCCTAGCTTTTTCAACACGTTACATCAATATTAACCTCAACCACTCCTTCAAAATTCCAGTCGCCCTTTCTTTTACTCAGGTTGTTTAAGCCTTACAAGTCAAATGAAAGGTGTCACTGGACGTTCATACTGTGGTAGCGTCTATCTGAAAATCCCACTCGATATTTCATTCAAAATATTATCCCCTTAAAGCCTCTTCATTTGCAGTGAATCATAAGACGGAAAAGTTGTCAAAGAATTACCATTACATTTTAAGGTTAGCCATCCCTATAAGCCTCAAAAACAGAAAAACAAATTGTTTTAAAGGTGAAAGTTCAACTGTGTTTAAGGTGAAAGCTCGAAAAGAAATAGTGTCATCAAAATAAACTCTTGGTATAGTGATGTTGTGTTATTGACTGTATATTTACGTTCGAATTTTCCTTTCGTTAGCCGAGGGCACAATGCCTAAGTAGCAAATATTTTGTTAAAACGCAGGAGCAGACAGTAACGCACACGATAATTCAAATTGAAAGCTGACGACCTTTCGAGAGCTGATTTCCCAACAGTAGCTTCCCCGGCAGAATTCATCGCCGCAGTGTAAGTGACGTAAATGAAGGGGATTCTTCTAAGAATGGCATGATTCCTTTGACACTGAAAGAATTATGATGGACGAAAAAAAGGCGACGCGAAACTCATCACAATTATCTTGGTCGCTGGGGTCGCATCGACTATACACCACTGTATCTTTTTGTTTTAATAATAATTGATAAGTTTAGCGTCCCAACACCGCGATTTGATTATGAGAGATGCTGCAGTTGAAGGCTCCGGAAATTTTACCACATGGGTTTCTTTTAGGCGCACGTAAATCTAAGTACACGGGCCTCAAACATTCTCGCCTCCATCGAAAACGGCCGCCGCGGCTATGGTATCTTTTTTTTATTTGAGAAATAACTGAGTGGGAACGATCGCATATTTTGAACCGCACTCAGAGCACACCACCCAAAATTAGAACCTACCGCGAGGTAATACGGTTAATAGCTCTGCTCGAAAAAGTTCCAGCGTATTGGATCTCTTCTGAATACTTTAAGGACAAAGCAGACAACGTTGCTATTTCTTTAAATTAGGCTGGCCGTTCCTGATCTACAAATATTCAACACAACAGACTGTTGGGCTAGATGGGTATCAGTGAACACGGAAAGAAAAAAAAAACGTTATAATTTAAGAAGCACTAAAAGAAGAACAGACAAATGACTGGTGCGACTATCACACTTTATTGTCGCCACACCCTCCGAATTTAAATACACATATTCATGGTGTCGCGCATGCGCAACACCGCCCTCGAAGCATGGAGCAAACCATCAAGTTTAATGCAGAAAACGAATATGCGATAAAACATGCAGTATAACAAGGAGTAAGTCACAGCTGCGCATGTCAAGACAAGGCTTCCAGAAATCCGAATTCAGAAGTATACACAATACCGATGCTTCACTTATACATTCAGCAACTATCTTTTAGATAAAAAAAAAGAACTCTTATAAAGCGAGCCGAGATGAAATGCGCGTAGTTTTCTCAGTATCCTAGTTCCTTCGAAAATCACTACATTGCGCCACGGCATACACTCAGGCGGCTTTACAGATGAGCCTTTTACATCTCACACTTTCCTCTCACAGTAGTAGTACTCTTGGTCGGCGGGTTGGTGCGCCGTCTGGGAGCGGTAAAGCGAAGTAAAGCCCGGTGACCGTGCCTTCCAGGATTAGCTCCTCAAGCGCGTCTTTCCTACGCGTTCGCACCATTCGGTGCGTTTCCAAAAGGAGAAATGCAATTTGGTCAAAGCCTTTAACACACTGTGAAGTGGGGACCCTGGTCACACTCGCTAATAGCATTCGCCCATTTTAAAACTAGCTCTGCGACGCGCGCCTGTCTCGCCTTGCTGCCACACCGCGTTCCCCGCTTACGCTCGTCCAGAGAAAAATCGCGGCAGGGCTAGAGAACAGACACGACGCGCATTGCGTTTCCCTCTAGTGCGGCCGTGGTGCTAAATAGCGCGACATGGCGACCTTAGCCCGAGTTCTGCATTTAATCAGCCACGCTCTTCTGGCTGCCACACCACTTTCTCTGATTACGCTCTCGCCGTTAAACACTACTACAGCTACCACAATGGTTTCTTTACACATTTTCATCAACGTTAGTTGTCGGGCATCAACGTAGATACATCCACAATGCTATAGTTGTCGAATACCAGCAGATGTTGTAAAAGCGGTTATGCATCACTACACAATACGCACTACTCTGAAAACACGTTTCACTTTCGTGTTATAAAGATTCCTATCTCCAAGGGATCCACCATGTTTTTTTTTGTTTTTTTTTTTCATTTGTGCAGAATTATAAGGAAATGCATCATGAGTAGATGCTTTATCTCTTCCGCATACGGCGGAAGAGATAAAGATTTCCCGCAGCACATTATACCAATAATGACGGACGAAGTGAATGCGGCTGCAAGTACCCAAGGTTATTACAAGAGGAAATTGTAAAAAAAAAATCGCAATCATGCGCAGTTGCCTTACCACCTATATATATATATATATATATATATATATATATATGCTTCAGTACCATGAAAAAAAACAGGATCCTGTGTTGTGTGGCCTTCAATTCAAGATGATCCCTGAGCTCGTGCGTAAACGTGGGAGCGTAAAAGATTACAACAAAAATATCAGTCACCAACTGATGCCTGTAAAGATAAGCGCGAGGGACAACGCCAGGGAGCGCGAAATTTGAAGCCATGCAGCCACCCCTCCGAACCATGCGTTTTTTACGCCATATGCCGTGGACACACTGCATGGTTTGCTAACATTATATACAGCTACTCTAGCGCGCAAAGGAAAGATACCGTAAGAGAGCCATCACGTTTAGTGGCGTGTGCACAAGTTAATGATGCGCGCTGATGTACATCATTTGCATTGCGCCATTCTTCCCTACTTAGATTCCAGCACACCCCCAGGAACGAGAGAAGAGAGCAAGCGCTTAAACATTGCGACAAATCCCTGTTACTCCACTCATTTTTGACAATTTCAGCAAATTTTTGCGGCGATAAATTCACGAGGCTATGAAGACCGATACTAAGGTCGTTTGATGGTCAGTTGGAAAAGTGGTTCAGATTACTTCGAAAAGTGATTATTTAGGATATATCTTCCCAACCGAGATGGGGAGCTATTTTTATTGCCATCTGAAAAATTCGACGCACCATGAGTGCGACTTAATACCCTAACAATTGCAACAATGGTGAACGCGTGGACACCGATGGGGACAGTAGCATGGTCAAAACACTTCTGCTTTTGCGATGGACGAGCATATGGAAGGAACAGAAGCAGGCAGTAGCAGTGGCGCTATGCAATGACTAGAGCCTATTTATCATGCGTCTTGAACCGCCTATGTCCCTCAACGACTATTTTATCACCTGGATTATATTCCTATTAATTATACTATATACGCGAAGGGACGATTCAGCGAGCTATTTAGGCCAGGATTTCGGACGCGTGATGTCTCTGAACACTAAGCGAAGAAAATATTTGCGATTTTAGGGCACAAAACCGCTCTAGAAATGAGGAGGTTCACTTGAATAACTCAGTTCGTTCTTGAAGCACCAGCACATATATAAAAGGTTGGTTGCTTGTTTGTGTTCTTAAAGTTGAAACAGATTGGCAGCTCAGAATGACTGAAGATACGAATAAGCTCTTCTGTGAAACCGGGAGTTGGCGGGGCTGACTTCACTCATGGCACTGAGCACAACTGGTAAAAGATTCTATACACTGGCTCGAGTCGGCTACGATACACAGTGGCTCAAGATATCGCCAGGTCCTTTGGGGATATGAAACAGATTTCCGTATTGTTGTTGCTATGGGCTACCAGTTGCTGTGCACTCCTGGTGATACCTTTAATTTATCAACTTAGCTTACATCAAGTTTTTTAGAAGCTACTTAACCATCCGTAGTGTTTTACTTTGCCCTGAGTAGTAAGCGCGCAGCTAGGACTGATCTCAGTTCTATATTTTTAAGCTCCACTTAACCTGTAGTTCATTATGTGTGCCGTGAAATTAAACATAATTGGTTGTGACTGCAGTGGAGTCTGCTTTCTAAACTCCTGCGGCAAGTACCAATAAAGTGTCAACGCTGCAACAAATCGTAGAGTGCATAACAGACCAGGTATCTAGATTCCTACGCTTGCGCACACTTGGGAAGGGGGGCGGGAGCACTTCCTCTGAAACTTAAAGTCGCGGGCGAGCTTGCTCATACATTTCAGTCCAACCAGCGCTGTATAATGCGCATTCAGATGGCCTCACATGATTTTCGCAATAGTGCCCAGGCAGCCCGCCGGCATTGGACCGATCTTGGCCCAATGTCGGCAGACGTCGGCGGCAATATTGGCCCCATGTCGGCAAATCACGCTCGCGCTACTTTCACCCACGTCGGTCCGATGTCGGCTAGCCGGCGTTGGGCCGACGAGGGCTAGCCGGCGTTGGGCCGGCGAGGGCTAGCCGGCGTTGGGCCGACGAGGGCTAGCCGGCGTTTGGACGACGAGGGTTTGCCGGCGTTGGCACGACGAGGGCTTGCCGGCGTTGGGCCGACGAGGGCTAGCCGGCGTTGGGCCGACGAGGGCTAGCCGGCGTTGGGACGACGAGGGTTTGCCGGCGTTGGGGCCGACGAGGGCTAGCCGGCGTTGGGCCGACGAGGGCTAGCCGGCGTTGGGACGACGAGGGCTTGCCGGCGTTGGGCCGACGAGGGCTAGCCGGCGTTCGGCCGATGACGTCTTGCCAGCGTCAGTCCGAGACCGGCCCGTCGTTATTCAGCAGATGATGGCAAGCCGTCATTGGGCCTATGTAAGCTGGCCGATTCTGGCGTGGTGTCGGCCTCGCCGACATCGGGAAGCCGCCGGTGTGACGGTTAACACTCGTTATTATTGTAATTTACCATGCGGGGAGTAAGGTAATATACTGTGCAGTTGTAGTCTGCTCGCAGCCAGTTTAGATGGGGACACCGGCGGTACTTTCTCAATGCGTACAGTAGCTAGATTAGAAAGGCTGATACGCGTGTTATAAAGTGAAACGGCTGCGTGCCGACAATGCATATTTCGGTATTCCTGGGATTACTGCACTGTAAGTCAGCAGTGCTAAAAACCTATCCGCGGCACAACGGCATTCATCGACTACCGTTGGCGCCGTATTCGGTAAATACTTCGTAAGCAGAACGACCCATTTGGGGTCTTAGCGTAGCCTTGAGACCCAGAATTATGTGGAACCGTGCAAGGCCGAGAAGAAAAGTCAATATTGTCTCCAACACACCTAAAAGGATGAAAGTCCTGTTGCATCAATTACGCATGCGTCTAGGTAATGAAGGAGCAACACATTTGCAAAGTGATAAACAGAAATTTATTCACACATATGAACACACGCCAGCAGTTCCGGAATAATGATGCCATAAAACCAACATCTAAAACGATCCCACAGCCACCGTATTCCTCATGAAAAACACGAAAATATGATCGAGAATGGGGTCAGGCGAGGAGTTACAATCTTTTCAATGTTATTCACGGCACATTCAGAATAAATATTTAAAAACATAGAACGAAAAAAAATATCATTAAGAATTAACGAAGAATATCAGAGGTACTTGTGTTTTGTGGACGATATCGCGCTTTTCGGCAATGACGGTGAC
>JALIZH010002125.1:0-17550 GCA_030522465.1 Rhipicephalus appendiculatus
TTTTGTTTTACTATATGTTGCCATAATGTCCATGATCCGTACACAATATTGTCACGTGGTCGTGACGTTGACGAAGGCAGTAGGCAGTAGTCCAAGATGAAACACTTTATTTGGGCCGAACTTGTGGCCGGTAAACTGAAGGTGAGATTACAGCAATAAACGCTGAGACTGATAGCGGCGAACAGAGCGTCGGCCGTCGATGAACTGAACATCGTTGGAGCGCGCCGGCTTTTATGCATCACGCGTCGAACATTCTAGCCTTATCACTGGTCATCGCGTACGCTCTGGAATAATCTCGAGTGGTCGCGTCTTGCGTGCAATCTTAACAAAACGATCTACAATGATCGCGAAGCTTCTAGGAACAATGAGGCGCGGTTTGCGCTGAGCATTGCTGACAGCCTTTGAGGGCGAAAACCGAATACAGCAAAGTTAAAATAAGAAACGCGCGTGGCAATGCCCCCTCTGAAAAAGCATCGTCCCGATGCTTAAAACAGAACACGGGGGGGAGGTGGCCAATGCATGCAACAATAAATAACAGCAATAAAGAAAGTACAATAATAAAGCAAAAAGTACAGTCCTCAAATTCACTAACGCGCGTAATATGGTTTCAGGCGCACGACATGGACAACTTCAGGTCGCGCACGGCGCCGCTGAGAGTTCGTAATGCCGTCAGGGACAACCTCGTAGTCGAGTGCGCCGAGGCGTCGAAGTACCCTGTACGGTCCAAAGTATCGTCGAAGAAGCTTCTCACTGAGTCCCCGTCGGCGTATTGGCGTCCACACCCATACACGGTCACCGTGTTGGTATTCCGTGTGGCGTCGTCGAAGGTTGTAGCGGCGACTGTCAGTCCTCTGCTGGTTTTTGATCCGTAGGCGGGCGAGCTGTCGTGCTTCTTCGGCGCGCTGTAGGTAGGTGGTCACGTCGATGTTTTCCTCGTCGGTCACGTTTGGTAACATGGCGTCGAGCGTCGTTGCCGGGCTCCGTCCGTAGACCAACTTGTATGGCGTCAACTGCGTCGTTTCTTGTACGGCCGTGTTGTACGCGAAGGTCACGTACGGAAGGATGGCGTCCCACGTCTTGTGTTCGACGTCGACGTACATGGCCAGCATGTCGGCAATGGTCTTATTTACACGCTCGGTCAGGCCGTTGGTCTGTGGGTGGTACGCGGTGGTCCGGCGGTGGCTTGTGTGGCTGTATCCCAGGATCGCCTGAGTTAGGTCCGCGGTAAAGGCCGTACCTCTGTCAGTAATGAGGACCTCTGGGGCGCCATGACGCAGGACGATGTTCTCGACGAAGAACTTTGCTACCTCGGCGGCGCTGCCTTTGGGCAGGGCCCTCGTCTCGGCGTAGCGGGTGAGGTAGTCAGTAGCTACGACGATCCATTTATTTCCGGAATTCGACGTCGGGAAGGGCCCCAGTAAGTCCATGCCGATTTGTTGGAACGGCCGGCGAGGTGGCTCGATGGGCTGCAGAAGTCCAGCTGGCCTAGTCGGAGGTGTCTTCCGTCGCTGACAATCTCGGCAAGTCTTTACGTAGTGGGTGACGTCGGCAGTGAGGCGAGGCCAGTAATACCTTTCTTGTATCCTCGCTAGCGTGCGGGAAAGTCCAAGGTGTCCAGCAGTCGGGTCGTCGTGGAGAGCGTCCAGAACTTCTGGACGTAACGCGGAAAGGTACTACGAGGAGGTAGTTGGCCCGAAGTGGCGAGAAGTTTTTCTTTAGGAGAACGCCGTTCCGCAAGAAAAACGACTCCAGTCCTCGTCTGAACACCCTTGGAACAACGGTGGCCTTGCCCCTCGAGGTATTCCACAAGGCCCTTGAGTTCCGGATCGGTTCGCTGTCGTTCGGCGAAGTCATCAGCGCTTAAGGCTCCCAAGTAGTCGTCGTCCTGGTCTTCCTGGGGGTGGCGGCTGACGGGGGCGCGAGACAGGCAGTCGGCGTCAGAGTGCTTTCGTCCGGACTTGTAAACGACGGTAATGTCGAATTCTTGAAGTCTTAGACTCCATCTTGCGAGACGACCTGAAGGGGTCCTTCAAGTTAGCTAGCCAACACAAGGCGTGGTGGTCGCTCACGACTTTGAAGGGCCTCCCGTAGAGATAGGGGCGAAACTTTGACGTAGCCCAGATGATGGCGAGGCACTCCTTTTCTGTTGTGGAATAGTTGGCCTCTGCCCTGGATAGCGACCGGCTAGCATAACTGATGACCCTCTCCAGTCCGTCCGTCCTCTGCACAAGGACGGCGCCGAGTCCCCCACGCTGCTTGCGTCGGTGTGCACTTCTGTTTCGGCGTGTTCGTCGAAATGCGCAAGTAACGGAGGCGTTTGCAGGCGTCGTTTTAGTTCTTGAAATGCTTCCTCTTGCGGCGTTTGCCACTTGAACTCGACGTCGGCTCTGGTCAGGTTAGTGAGTGGCTCGGCGATGCGGGCAAAATTTTTGACGAACCGCCTGTAATAGGCGCACAGGCCAAGAAATCGACGGACGGCCTTCTTGTCGGCGGGTGGCGGGAATGTAGCGATGGCGGCTGTCTTCTGGAGGTCAGGGCGTACTCCGGACTTGCTGATCACGTGACCCCAAGAACAAGAGCTCCTCGTATGCGAAGCGGCACTTTTCAGGCTTCAAGGTGAGGCCGGAGGTCTTGATTGCTTGAAGTACTGCGGCAAGTCGCCGGAGGTGTTCGTCGAAGTTTGAAGAAAACACAATGACGTCGTCCAGGTACACCAGGCAAGTCTGCCACTTCAATCCTGCCAGTACTGTATCCATAACCCGTTGGAAAGTCGCAGGCGCCGAGCAAAGACCGAAGGGCATGACCTTGAACTCGAAGAGTCCGTCTGGTGTTATAAACGCGGTCTTCTCTCGGTCTCTCTCGTCGACTTCAATTTGCCAATAGCCGGTCTTGAGGTCCATCGACGAAAAGTACCTCGCGTTGTGAAGTCGATCCAGGGTGTCGTCAATCCGTGGGAGAGGGTACACGTCCTTCTTCGTTATTTTGTTCAGGCGGCGATAGTCGACGCAGAAGCGTAGGGTTCCGTCCTTTTTCTTCACTAACACCACGGGTGACGCCCACGGGCTCTTTGAAGGCTGGATGATGTCGTCGCGTAGCATTTCGTCGACTTGTTTCTTTATGGCCTCGCGTTCTCGCGTCGAAACTCTGTACGGGCTCTGACGTAGTGGCCTGGCACTTTCCTCTGTTATGATGCGGTGTTGTGCGACTGGGGTCTGTCGAACTCTTGACGACGACGAAAAGCAGTCCCTGTATTGGAACAGCAGGGTTTTGAGTTGTTCTTGTTTATGCGTCGGAAGGCTCGGATTGATGTGGAAAGCTAGTTCATGGGCTTGGTTCGTCGTAGCATGTTCGGTAGGCTCGGCGAGGGCGAGGGCGTCGCTGGCTTCCACAATTTCTTCGATGTAAGCGACCGTCGTGCCTTTGCTCACGTGCTTGTATTCGTTGCTGAAGTTCGTGAGCATCACTGTTGCTTTTCCTTCGCGCAACTCGGCGATGCCTCTTGCGACGCAAATCTGACGGTTTACAAGCAGGTGTTGATCGCCCTCGATGACGCCTTCGAAGTCTATGGGTTTTTCGGTGCCGACGGGAATGATGACGCTGGAGAGAGGTGGGACGGTGACGTGCTCTTCTATCACGTTCAATGCATGGTTCCCCGGCGTCGTCTGGGTAGGCAGCGCTTTTTCTGAAGTTAGTGTTATCGACTCAGACCTTAGGTCGATGACGGCGCCGTGGTCGCTTAGGAAGTCCATTCCAAGTATCACATCCCTGGAGCAGTTTTGTAGGATTACAAAGCTCGCAGGATAAGTCCTGCTATTGATGGTGACTCTCGCCGTGCAGACACCAATCGGCGTTATCAGGTGGCCTCCAGCTGTCCGGATTTCGGGTCCACTCCAGGCGGTCTTTACTTTCTTCAGCTTGGTGGCGAATGGCCCACTGATGACGGAATAGTCAGCCCCAGTGTCGACGAGAGCGGTGACGTTGTGGCCGTCGATGAGAACGTCGAGGTCGCTAGTCCGTCGCCGTGCGTTGCGGTTAGGTCGCGGCGTCGGATCACGGCTGCGTCGATTTGTTGCGGTGCTTCCATGCTGCGTCGTCAGGTCTTCTTCGGTCCGCGAGGTTTCGTCGGCAGGGCTTCGTCTGCTTCGCGTCGTGTTCTGCAGGTCTCGTAGCGTTGTCGTCGTCGGCGGCCGCGGAGGATCTTCGGCATTTCGTCGTGCAGCAACCGCACCTCCATCGGTTGCTGCCTTTAGTTTCCCTGATACGGGCTAGGCGACCGGCCCCGGTTTGGGCCAGTGTACTGCCGGCGGTGCGGTGACATGTAGCGGCCGGGCGACGGCGAGCGGGAAGGTCGTCGTTGCTGCCACTGTGTTCCGGTGAGGTAGTCGTCGATGTCTCGAGGCCGTTCGCCTGGCTGCGGACGCGGCGCGTTGACGGCGAATCCGCGTAGCCCCATCTGTCGGTACTGGCATCGGCGGTACGTGTGGCCGGCTTCTCCGCAATGGTAGCAGAGGGGACGGTGGTCGGGGGCTCGCCAGATGTCGGTCTTCCTCGGTGTGTACCGTTGGCCGGCAGGCGGGCGAGATGGCGGCGGTGGGGGCGGCGTCTGGCGGCGGTACTGCGGCGGCGCGGTGTCTTGACGTGGGCGTGGAGCGGGAGCGTAGCGTCGGGCAGCAGCGGCGTAGGTCATGGCTTGCGGCAGAGGCTGTTGCGGTTCAGGGGTACCCAACGACTGCTGGATTTCCTCTCGAACAATATCTGCGATCGAGGAAACCTGCGGCTGGGATGACGGGAACATTCGACGAAGCTCCTCGCGCACTACGGCCCTTATGGTCTCGCGCAGGTCGTCTGAGTAGAGGGATTGAATGTCAGCGTAGGCTGGCGTCGAGCGGCGATTGAATTGCCGGGTGCGCATCTCCAGCGTCTTTTCAATCGTCGTCGCTTCGGAGATGAATTCCTGGACAGTGCTCGGTGGGTTCCGCATCAGACCCGCGAACAGCTCCTGCTTTACACCTCGCATGAGGAAGCGAACTTTTTTGTCTTCCGGCATTTCGGGGTCGGCGTGGCGGAAGAGTCTGGTCATCTCTTCTGTGAAGAGCACCACGTTTTCGTTTGGGAGCTGCGAGCGGGTTTCAAGCAGCGCTTCCGCCCTCTCCTTGCGGATGACGCTCGTGAATGTAGCCAGGAACCTTGTGCGAAAGGTGTCCCACGTTGTCAGGGTTCGCTCTTGGTTCTCGAACCAGGTGCGGGCGGCGTCTTGCAAGGCGAAGTACACATGGCGAAGCTTGTCTTCGCTGGTCCACGCATTGAAAGCGGCGACTCGGTCGTACGCTTCGAGCCAGCTCTCCGGGTCTTCAAGTGCTGAACCACGGAAGGTAGGCGGCTCCTTGGGTTGCCGGAGCAGGATAGGTGCAGGCGGCACAGGGGCTGTCATCGTCGCTGCGGTCGAGGTCGGGGTCTTGTTCCGCCGGGTCTTGTCAGGTAAAGGCCCGTACTCTGGCCGCAGACCTTGTTGTCTTCGGCTTGATCGCTGCTCAGGGTTGCCGTCGATGTCTTCCTCGCGACTTGGGCTCGGTTCACGGCTTGACGGGGGCGTCCGGTACATGAAAGGGGCAGCACCTCCACCAGATGTCACGTGGTCGTGACGTTGACGAAGGCAGTAGGCAGTAGTCCAAGATGAAACACTTTATTTGGGCCGAACTTGTGGCCGGTAAACTGAAGGTGAGATTACAGCAATAAACGCTGAGACTGATAGCGGCGAACAGAGCGTCGGCCGTCGATGAACTGAACATCGTTGGAGCGCGCCGGCTTTTATGCATCACGCGTCGAACATTCTAGCCTTATCACTGGTCATCGCGTACGCTCTGGAATAATCTCGAGTGGTCGCGTCTTGCGTGCAATCTTAACAAAACGATCTACAATGATCGCGAAGCTTCTAGAACAATGAGGCGCGGTTTGCGCTGAGCATTGCTGACAGCCTTTGAGGGCGAAAACCGAATACAGCAAAGTTAAAATAAGAAAACGCGCGTGGCAATATTCTGACTGTTGACACAATTGCTGACAAACTAAAGGCGCTGGTATTGTGTCAAGGTCTTTTTCTGTCCTCATTAAAGGTGGGCTGTTTCCTTTTGCCATGAATCAATACGAAGTCGTCGAATCGTCAGTCTTCAACAGAGCAGCTGTTGTTGATCAAGAAGCTAGTGCCCACATGTTCAATTACACAGTGATAATAATTGTTGGTGTTCAACGTCTCAAAACCACCATATGATTATGAGAGACGGCGTAGCGGGATTTTCAGAAAATTTGACGACCTGGGGCTCTTTAACGTCAACATAAAGCTAAGTACACAGAACTCAAGTATTTGCATCTCCATTGAAATGCGTTTAATTACAAAGTTAATCTTACTAATATTTGCGCCCCTTTACACTACAATACTAACTTTGCTGACAGCTAGAACTGCCCGAATGGTGGTACACGGGACAAAAGTACACTTCTGGTGTTGTTTCGCATTTCTTTACTGTCGTGTATTTTTTCGCCCTCTGTACTTTCAGTGAAAAGTTTACAAGGAACTACTTAGCAGCATCTCAATTTTGCATTTGTTTCGTGTTTTGGTAAAAAACCGCCAGGCCTGCGCGGAAGGCGCAGCACAGTCACAGCGAAAGCTGGAAGGGCGGCCTTTCTAGAGCCTTTTTTAAACACTCTTGGGGGAAACTACTACAAGCGCACTTACATGGTACCCACTACGCCATAAATAATCATAATTTTTGTGTAGTGGGGAAGCGTCTACTTTACCAATATTCTTCATTCTTCGGGAAAGCGCGGCACCCGCTACACACTTGTAACGCATTATGTGCACTTTGTTGCTTCTGTGGCTGACGACGATGAAGAATTATGCCATTTTGTAATGGGTTGGAGCATTGAACGACCCACTCGTTACGCATTTCGTATTGTGTGACGCCTGGTTGTTACTTTACTGTTCTAAAACGCTTTACAACACGCGTTAACGCGATTTCTTACCCTAGATGAAGCCTGCATAGGATCAGTTTGCACAGCAGTTTCAAGCAGTGGCGTAGCTCAGTGGTAGAGTGCTGGGCTTCCACGCAGAGGACCCGGGTTCGATTCCCAATCTGTCATAGGTGATTTTTTTATTCATTTAGTTTTTTTCTTATTTCGTGCGATATTGGTTACGGACACCGGCGGCAGCGGCGGCGGACAACTACGGCGCAAAAACGACCCTTGTTGTGATCCCATAACAGCTTTCGCTGTAAAAGTCGGCAATGGTCAAGTGTGTGTCTTTGCCAAGACATTCATTTTGCTGGATAAGGAAAGCTTAATGGACTTCTTTTGTATTATTTTCAGGAAGACATTTCTGTCAAAGCAGCAAGAGTTGCTCGCCCACTTGTTTGTGTACAAGACAGTGTACTGTGGGAACATTCCCCTGTGCCTCGCTGTACACTAACTCGAACATTTCGTATATCTCACAGCATTTGGACAATTACTCGCACTGATGCAGAGTGTTATGCGTGGCACTGCATGGAACCTTCCCAATAGCATGCTCATTTGAAAATTACGCATTGTTTAAATTGATGCTGGGTGGAACCGACTTTATTTACAAAACCTAATTCTAAAATGGACAGTTGGGCGAGTTCATGTGTATTCATAGTTGAAGAAAGTTCGGAAAAAAAAGCCGACAACAGAGAGAAATGAGAATGAAAGGCACTGGACGAAGCGCTACTAGAAATTGAAGTGTAATGCAAACCACAGAAATATATACACACATAGTACGGAAATATTACAAGATTAAAGAATCACGCAGCCGCCGAATTAGTATGAACGTGAATAAAAAAGTCATACACGTGGCAAACTTCAGTTGCCACTACTCTGTCGTCTCGTTCTCTTCATTTCTATTGCTATGTGTGTTGTAGTTTTGTTTTCACGCTTTTTTTACCTATGAACTGAAGTCCTGACTGCATTACGGGTTCTACACATTTGTGGCGAAATTCTATTCAGCCTCATGACATATCAAGCCCTAGGATGCAATATGCCAAGCGACCAGCCACTATATATAGGAAATTTTGAAGTTTAGGCATGTGATTGCCTAATTTCCTGTCAGCTTTGCCGCCATGGCACTCGGATTAATTTTCGGTGAGATAAGTTTGTGTAAGGCATGAAGTGACGAATTAAAGAGGAACAACTTTTTAGGTTGCAGATGACACTGGCTGGCATGGAAATATTGTAAACATAGCTGTATTGGTGTATTGCAGTTGTGTGATAATGCCGACAAGTTCCCAAGCATAATTCCCGAAAATCATGTTAGTTTTCACATGTATGTGAGTAAATATGTGCGGTCACATATGAAGGCAATGTTGTCGTTTTGTTCGCATGGCTGCACGCTTTTCCAAATCGTGGTAAGTGGATCTACAATCACCACCACAGGTCTATTTCGGACTTCTCTGCTGAAAACTGAACTCTATGATCATGTGCGACATGTTTTTACGCCACAGGGCAAACTAATGCAATAAAAAACTGCAACATGCCTACTGTATGGTTTTATATTTCTTAAAAGTAATGCTAGCCTTATCGCACTAATTTAGTTGCCTTCATGTGCAGGCTTACACCAAGATCCTTGTACATCCCATTTCTTTGGATTGTACTTACATACTGGCACTTTCAAGGGCACATGTCAGTGTGCATTATGATGAGATTTTCACACTACTTATTGTTGCTTTACTGCTGTGAATTATATATAGTGCTTGAGCTGTACTGTATATGTCGCTATTGTTCAGTATTGGGTGTAAGTTCTGTGCACGAAGTGGAAATATACATATGCTGACACTTACATGAGAACTGCTCCTGTTTTGATTCCAATAAAATATTGTGAACACTGTTTTACCATTTGAGGCATGAGCTTCTGCATACAATATAAATTGCTGGAACGCTGCTGGATCAATGTAATAGGTTGTGTTTTATTACCAAACAAGTAGAACAGATGATTTACTCTACAGAATTATTGTGGAAGATAAATAGGCAACAAGCAGGTAGGCAGGAAGTGATCACTGTGGTCTCACGTGGAATGGGTGATCCTTCATCAATCGTAACATAGTTGAAGCTGTATGTTGAATAAATAGTTTAACATAATGTGCAGGTGGTCAACGCAGTGCCAAAATCAACAGGTTTTTCCAGTTTTGTGCCCATTTGCTACAGTCCTCGTGTTTCTGTGTTATGTCTATGAAATTCTGAATGGTGAACAAGCCAACCTGTCTACTTCTGTGCATATATTCTACTAGCAATCCAAAACAACCATTATTTTCCGAAGAACAGCTGCTTCGTTGAAGGAAACGGTAACACTACATTTTTTTTTAAATTCGTGCTATATCATCTGTGCAAGAGGAGTGTCAAGTACACATGAACGTTCACAAGGGAGAAGTGCATGTGCATTAACAATTTTATCTAGTGGAAGACCTGTCACCCCTAAATTTGTGGTGGTTTTGCTTGATATTGGGGCGCGCCTTAGGTATTCGCTTTAACGCATTTGTGTTGTGTTGAACAATAAAGGTTAATTAGTAAGATTTTAGGTAGTCTCCGAGTGTGAAAGCAACGAAATAGTGATGTTGAGTTAGAGAACCACTGTGTGCCGTGCTAAAGTGCGAGTTGCGAAAAAGTGCCAATTGCAGATATAGATTATCGTTCAGCTGCTCAGAAAGCGCGGCTGCCCCTGCGTTTGGCTCGCGACAGTACGCGCGCATTAAATGCACTTACTGTAGGCGGGTTACAATGTCCTCGTAACTCTGGTATCCGCATAGGCGTGCACACGGGGGGAGGCGATCCCCTCCCACCACTTAATCACCTAGGGGGGAGGGGGGTGCGCAATCTGCCCCGTACATTGACCTAATAGGGCGGGTGGGCGCTGCAACGAGCCTTCGCCGCCCCGCTTCCCCCTGAAAAGAAACCCTGCGAACACTTGTGGGCATCTGTGTGTGTAAATTTACATATGGGAGCGGCAGCGGTGAGCGCACCGGCGGTAGACGGGCACAGGCACGCTCGCGCCTCGCCCTCAGCGGCCGCTGGCAGTCAGTCGCGGCTGAGTCTTGATGTGATAAAGATGCTTTTCTCAGTGTCTCGTTCTCGTCTCTCAAGGGTTCTGTGCGGCGGCAGGCCCAGACATTTTAAATGGAAACACAGGCGGTGTTCGAACAGCTCAGAACACGCCGCTGCCACGGGACGCGTGCAGCCCGCGACAGAAATAATGAAAGTTGCTCCACAGCATACGCCCATGGAATGCAACTACTTTCGGCCATCTGAAGATAACTTTGTCACTCTGGTATCCACGCATTTCGGGTGAGCGATTCATTGTAGACAAGTGGAGAAGCCCTCAATAGGGCCCACGCTTACCATTGTTTAATCGACCTGACACGACGAACGAATAATTCGGAGCCGAAGGTGCGTACTTTGGTCTGTATGACGCGCCGCAATTTATGTGCTGGCCTAGAGCAAGGGCAAACACATGCCGTTGCTACGAGAACGCAAATTTGAAGTGCTTTCGGGGTTACCAGCCGCTTTGTAAATATGTAACCCCGTGAAAAAACGTGCAAGCAATTAGTGCCGTTGTAGTGTAATGGTTATGGTGTTTGCTTTCGGTGCGTGTGGTCGTGAGTTCGATTCCTGTGTCGTGTGTACTTTGCAAATTCCATGTTTGTGCGTATATACCTCGTTGTCCATTTTCTAACATGACGCAGTAATAAATAGGAGCAAGAAATGTCTGTAAAACGGTAGTATGTATAAAGCCTGATTTTTTTTTTTTTTCGTAAGCTGCCATGCGCCCTAACGCGAGCATCTACGGCGCCATCTAGATATATCAACACCAAATTAGAGTGTACTAGAACAGGGGAGTGCCCGGAACGAGCTTCAAAAAGTGAAGCCCTAACAAGGTCAATCCGCTTGCGGCGCTGCGATCGATAGTCTGCAATGTGTCGTCGTTTTAAGAGTTGCGCGCGGCTCCACCAAAGTGGTGCAGAGGTAGAATGCCTGCTTCCCACTCGAAAGGCCCGGGTTCCAATAGCAGCTGTAGATGTTGAGTTTTCATTTTTTTGGTGTAACGTCTTATAGCTGTATTGTTTTTTCTTGTTTCTTAAAACTAGCTGCAATTGGTACGTATTGCCAAGAAAGTACCTGAAATGTGAAGTAAAATACAAGATATTTGACGCTGAGCGCAATTATTTGCAGCTCCGCCACACGGCGTTGAACAAATACGCAAAGTATGACCTCCGGGATTTCTCGTAGATCTCACAGCCATACTTTACGTCTTTCTTGAATGCCGTGCGGCGGCGCTGCAGATAATTAGGCTCACTGTCAAATTTATTCTATTTTACTTCACATTTCAAGTTAGTTTTGTGGCAATGCGTACCAATTGAAGCGAGATTTAGAAACAGAGAAAAACAATACCGCTATAAGAAGTTACACACAAGATTAAAACTCAAGATCTACAGCTGCGATTCGAACCCGGGGCTTTCGAGTGGGAAGCAGGCATTCAACCTCTGCACCACTTTGGTGGAGCCGCGCTCAACTCTTAAAACGACGACACATTGCAGAGTACCGATCGCAGCGCCGCAAGCGGATTGACCCTCTTATGGCTTCACTTTCTGTACATTGATGCTGCGGCCGTTCCGAGCACTCCCCTGTTCTAGTGCACTCTAACCAAATGTATAGAGCCGTAGAAAGCTAAGTGCGGCACTAAATCGAGCTGCTGCGCAAAGTCACCGCTGCTGCGTCTCCATGCAGTGTTTGATTCAACGTTGCGTCTGACGGGCCGAAAACATCGCTTTCTTTCGACATATGGCGCAGTCGAGAAGTCTTCAAGACTGTTCTGTCGTGCGACCCCTGGTGTCGGGTAAACACACCAGCGGGATAAAGCTTTTCATACATGTCCCTAGGTGGAGCTGGTCTTCCGCCTTGACTGTGCTCCGCAACCAACTCGGCACTAACATGCGGGTCATGTGACCTGTACCTCGCCGGCCAATGGCCTTCCTTCCCCTCCCCTATTGAAAATCCCAGCATTGCCCACCAAAAAAATTATGCTGGGAATGCTGGAAATTCTGGTGGGTATGACGGGAAATGTGGTGTACATGCTGGGAATAATGGTGGGCATCGTGGGACACTTGGTGGGTACGCCGGGTGGATGCTGGGATAGTAGGTGGGTTGGTGGACCCTCGGTGGTTATAATGGGTGGGTGGTGGATACACACGGATGGTGGGTGCCGGGATATGTGGTGGGTGTGCTGGGTGGATGCAGGGACACTTCTTGTTTGGTGGTAGACACGGTGGGAACAGTGGGTGGTGGGTGGCATACATGCTGGGTGCATGCTCGGTGCAATAGATGTGATAATAAAACATGATGAAGAGTGATTGGCACGTATCTTGCTGATTATGAATGCTTGGTGATCAGTTGTATTTGTGATGCATCGAAGTACGCATTCGAGAAAATCTTCGATTTGTCGTGATACAACTTTGAACTCTAGGACATTGTGCATCAATGTTCAACGCGCATCTACCGGTATTTCCATGCATTGGAAATGGAAGTGAGAAAAGTTCACTTCTGAACCAGCGGGAGAGGCAAGTGTTACACACGACAATTCACCCAAACCTGACCTAGAACTAATCGGATAAAACATATAAGCGACATTTTAGAAGTGCAACACTTCTAAAATGACATTTTACGTCGCCTACATACTCGGCCTAATTGCGCAAAGGTATGGTGTCCGTTGTCACATATTGCTGTACGCGACGGTTACAAGCAACTCAATCTAACGCAAACGTATTGGTTACTCGGCAGTGCGCTCGCATGAGTACACCGCCGAGCACGATGTACTCGCGCAATGTTAAGATGTACTCGCACGAGCACACCTGTATTACCTGTCCGGCTCCTTACCGCGTTTCAAGAATTTATCCGCCACAGCTCCCATTAGACAAATTTAAGAAAAGGGGGGCCCCTATAACGTAGCTTTCGAGGTACCTATGGGCTTACGCAACCCTGCATGGCGACGTGCGTATTTGCGTACAAATCACGGCATCACCGCAATAATAATAATAATTATAAATTCCGAAGCAATCTGTGAGCGATAACACTTGTCGTATTTCATCGAGGGTGCATATCACGCATGGCAAGGCCATGAAGCTGGCAGGATTGAGCCACAATTTGAACAAACATAAAGGATCCTCAGTATCGGCAAATTGCAGCTGTCTACGCTTCGAAAGTAGCAAGATGCTAAAACGGAGCTCACCTGCTGTCAACACTTCTTCCGTTTGGTAAACCTTCTCGTTTCTTTGAAATAATCCCAACAAGTCTGCAGGTGGACCTCGGTGCGTAAATCTAACGGCAAAATTGCTAACACGTACCGGCCGAAGCAAACACTTACGTACGGAAAGGAGAAAACCTTACCCATTTATTCGAATAAAACTGATTTAGAACACATTGAGAAGGAGGTAATATTCACAACACAGGCCCACAAATCGTTCACGAGCATTCACTTCGGTTCGCACAGACTGCCCATTTCTCTAACGCCGACGGAACGGCCACAACACGGCAACAAAACACACCGCCCGGGGACATTACTGGAATTCAGTCTTGAGGTAATCCCCTTCCCTTGAAGACGCCAGCCGAATGGAGGGAAACTGCCGCGACCCCCCGGGCTCAACCCGGGAACTGCACACAACGACTTTCACTCAGATCTCACTCACAAATGCAAATGTACTACCGCACAACCACGTGCATTGAACGTACACAAGTGCAAAGACGTGAAAATTAGCGAACGTGTTATTGTAACGGGTAGTGTTTAGCCGAAAAGAAATTTAAGTCAAGAAAAGCCACTAGCGCGCATACTTCCTGTCTAGTGGTACTTGTTTTTTGGGAGTCTAAATGCACAGTTGCTCTAGCCTTTTGTTGTAGGAATGAGTTATACGCGCATGAATGGATAATTAAAGCATAAAAACAAGCATACCTTCCCTCCCATGACAGTCACTCATAGTATGTTTATACGCATGAGGGCGTCTTTCGTTAGGTGCCCTTAAAACGTCCTCAAGTGGATTTTTGAAAGGTGCCTTTTGTTTCACTTTACCTGAAGTTCTCCTCATGGAAGGCCGCTTTTACGCGCAAGGAACGGATCGTTTGAGAATACAGGCGCGAGCTTCCCGGATAGCACTAGCAGCCCCCGACTGACGACTGCGAAATATAAGCAAACAGTTCCAAACAAAACGACAATTTCGCTTAACGCGTTCACATTAATTGTGCTGTTATTTTTTAGTATTTCAATATTAGGATTTACGACGGCTCTAACGTCATCAGAGAACCCAGAATTATGTAAAGGTAATTATGTAGAGGGGCGCGTCGCGCACGTCGTGCGACGGATGCGCGCCAGCATTGGTGAAACCGGTGAAACAGAGAGAGCGCCTAAGGCGCAATGCAATACGTCAGGCATATGATATTTACCCATGATTTACTGCGGACAGACTTTTACTAAGTTGTTGCACGTTGCACGAACGGTGCGATTTTATGAATTACGAAGCGGCAGAAACATACATGTATATTATATACATAGCGCATTTGCTCTGCGTAAGACGTGACACCGAGATAAAAAAGGTTTTCGTGTCATTTGAACTACGCATACAACGCGCGAAAAAGCAATCACGGTTATTTAGATTTTGTATCGCGCATCCGCGTGATGGGGATGCGATGTCAACGCCGCACGATAGAGCAAAACGCGCCTAGTTGTACCAAGCGAGAAGTAATAAACCACATGGTTCACAGCAGACTCGCTTTTTGTATTAAAAGATACAGTTTAGGCTGAATAGAAACATTCATTAACCTGCGGATGCAAGAACGCGAAAAACGTTCGTGAATGCATGATGTGCATTATCATATTAAGGGTCACAGGCAAACCTCACCTGAACAACTTGACGAACAATTCCGCCGCATTTGTATCACTTGCAGTAAAATTCAATGACAGATAGATGAGAGAAATATATAAGACAGTGCATTTGCTTATCGCAGCGTTAGCACGCGTGTTTGAGCTATTTCTAGCAACGTACACGGCATTTTTCAGTTGATAAGTCGATACCGAAACTGAAACTCATGTGGTGGTGGCGCCCCAATCGCCCTGTCACTGTTTTTTTTTTTTTTTTTTTTTTTTTTTTTTTTTCTTTCCTCAGACATGGCGGCCTCCTGCTGTTCATGTGTTCTTCGTGGTGTCGAGTTTGTTCGTGCGGGTGATTGTTACTGCGTTGCATCGCGTTGTGTGTTGTGTGTGGCGGTTACTGACGTAAGCACAAGTTCTTCACTGAGTATTATCCGCGGTACCCGGCAAATAGTCGTCACATGCTGGCCCTGCGACTCTGACATGTGCGACTCCTTTGTTCAGTGCCATCGACGGGCGTAGTGTTTGTGGTGTTTCCCCTTCAAATGTTACCGCACATCAGTGGGTAGCAGCGCCGCAATCCTTTTCCGATGACGCGTTCTGTGACCCTGGAAAATGCCTTGACGCTCGGGCACTTCGGGAGCGATACCGGGGAACTGCCGGACGCGGGTAGCTTGGCCATTCCTCGCTCGGCGCATCGCTTGAACACCGGCGGTCAGCCTGCAGCGAACGCCGCTAGCGTGCTTTCTTGCAAGAGGTAAGTGATTTTGATCGTTGCGCCCCGTAAGTTGAGTTGTTCTTATTGCAGTATGCGTTATCGCCTAAGTAAATCGTTTAACGTGTTGGTACTGCTTGCTGTTGTAGTTGTGTGGATTGTGCTCGCGCGCGACGTTTGTCAAGAGCGTAATCGGTAAATTTTTAAAGTTATCGCTTGCGCGCAGGAACTTCTCTACGCTAAAATTAGCGGAAAGGAGGCAACATTTTTGTCAGGCACACCATTGTCATGCGTTTTATGTTTACACTTCTCAAGTCCTCCGCGGTAGTGTAGCGGGTGCGGTGCTTGGCTGCTGACCCGAAGGTCGCGGGTTCAATCCCGGCCGCGGCGGTCGCATTTCGATGGAGGCGAAATGGTAGAGGCCCGTGTACTGTGCGATGTCAGTGCACGTTAAAGAGCGCCAGATGGCCAACATTTCCGAAGTCCTCCAGGACGGCGTCCCACATAATCATATCGTGGTTTTGGGATCTTAAACCCAAACAGTTATTATTATATCTACACTTCTCAACTTACCTGGAGTAACGCAGTGAAACCGAAGGCTCAACATTCATTTATTTTGCACGAGCTCTTAAGGAAAAAATAGTATTCGGCCACCGTGTTGTTCTATGAACCTTGAATCGGTACAGTCGGAGAAATAGAGCGATTGAAGGGATATTATTCTTTAAGCGAGCATTTTGTGCGTCATTAAGTAATGTGACCCGCGAAAGTGTTTAGAATAGCACTCTTGGACACTGTTTATCGTCTTTTCAGCTATAGCGAATGTAGTAGGTTTGCTAAAAATGCAATTGCTGCAGCATGAGTACAGTCGGTTTGACCCATTTTGTATCCTTCATGCATGTTGAACTAACTAGACCAGCCGTACTCTCAGCTGAATTTTCAGTCCGCCGTGGTGGAGCAGTGGTTATGGTGCACCGCTGCTCACCTAAAGGTTGCGGGTTCGATCTCGGCTGCTGCGGTCACATTTCGATGGAGGCGAAATGCCTGAGGCCCGTGTTCTCTGCATTGTCAGTGCGAAAAAAACCAGACGGTCGAAATTTCTGGAGCCCACCGCCTCGGCGTCTCTCATAATCATAGCATGGTTTCAAGATGTGAAACCCTAGATATTATTATCAGCTGAATTTTCAATTTATTTGGCACTGTACGTACGTTCAGGCATTGAAGTTACATGCGACATCGGTATTGAAAAAATCGTGAACACAGGGTGTTTCTGGCACCCCGTGTTCACGAATTTTTTATCTCTTCAAGCTTCCAGCTTACCCTCAAACTCTGCCTTTTTTTGGATTGGTATTACTTGTTGCCTAACTTCCGCAGCTGAATAGAGCGTAGTAAGTTCTCATCGCTGTGTTTACACGCTAGTCATTTATGCAAAACCATTTGTAGGTTATTCGTGCTCTACAGGTGGTGCGAAAGGTGGGCTGCAGTTTTCCATGACTCTAGGGAGTATCATGAAGCAGCATTATTGTCGTGCCCACTAACTAGAACTCGGGCTGTATTAGGGAACCATAAATTTTAGTTTTCACGTGGATAAAGTATGCTATAAATATGGTTGCACATTGTGTATGTGGCTAAAGGCAGAAATAAGCCACCCTGCATCTAAGGTAGATAATATGGCACTTCCATGGCTTGTTTGGTTCAACGTGCAGCTTGACACAGACAAGGCATGGAGTGTCATCGAATTCTTTGCTCATCTGTGCTGCGCGGCTTACGTTCAACCGAAAATGTTAATGTACCAACTCGCCCAACTTGCCGTGTAAATCCACTGACGCAGTGCAACACCGGCATGCTGAGCTTGTTGGATGTAAACAGACACGTAGACCACAGAAACTGTGCAAAAACTCGGCAATTTTCATCAATGTACATGCTGTGAACATTC
>JALIZH010002128.1:0-16653 GCA_030522465.1 Rhipicephalus appendiculatus
AATATGCGTCCGAGTCGCCAGCTGTGGCAGAAGCAAAAAAAAAAAAAGGGGGGGGGTACCCATAAGCTTTGCCTTTAAGAGTTGAACGCGATAGCAATATCCTGTCCCTAGTGCATACTTCAATCACTTAGTGCATACTATGTAATGGGTAGCATGCTTTACACCACGAGCAATCATGTGCGGGAAATGTTTTCGAACTTGCTTTGCACCCACTACGTGGTCTTTAGGGAATACGCGCAGTAACGTGTATGCCTCTTGTAATGGGTGAACGGCTTTGAATCACAATGTCGTTATGATATTCACATCTTCTGGCGCCCGATGGCAATGTACGCTTGTACCACTCAATATTACTGCGATGTTACATGTTGTATTGTGACGCCTGTATACAGGACGCGTGTGTTTGTAAAGCAAGAAAGTTATTTTCACGGCATTTGCAAGCAGAGGAAGTTATTTTATATGTAATCTCAAGTAGAAGCGTGGCTGTGTGGTATAACACCTGCTTGCCGCGCAGACGGCCTGGATTCAATCCTCATTCGGAGCGGGAAATTTTTATTATTTATTTTATTCGCATCTTTGTCGATTTTTCGGTCACGGACAAGATGATGATTTTTCGCTCACACCGATGCCGACGCCGGAATCTCTGCGAAACGAGCTCTTTAACCCTATCGCGTTAACAAAAAAAGTGATGAGTGGTGAGACCGCAGGCAGCTGGGGCACCGCCGAGGCAAAAAAAAAAAAAATCACAAGCGGTAAGGGCTATGCCGCCGCCGTAGTTTCGACAGATACCTACGGCATAGAACCGCGGTTACGCGAAGATGAGAGACAAACTTCGGAGCAACACGGTCTACATAAGGACAGAATTGCAGTAGGCGCGTTGCTTATAAATGTACCGTGCTTGTAATGAGCCAAGGCATTTTTAAAATACTGCTTTATTGTTAAATTCTAGGCTTTGACTTCCTGATGTTTGAAGTTTGAAAAACAGCGCGTAGACGAAATGGTGCTCTATTTTCGCAAAAGACGTAATTCCATTCCCATTCCATTCCGTGCAAAAGGCACCTAATTCCTTTCCCATTCCATTCCTCCAAGCGTTGTCCCCATTCCATTCCCATTCCATTCTGGGGTCGCAAAAATGTGGAATGAATCCGGAGTCATTCCAATTCCGGAGTGGCAACTCCGCAACACTGATAGCGATATACAGATTTCAGTCCCTGTTGCATAGGCACTCTTACGCTATATTATATGACATCCATGGGCCCGGAGAAATCTGTGCCGATCAACTCTGCAGGCATAAACAAAAATACGTAAATTATCTTAGGAGGCACCACTTGCCGATATAGGCCTGGGAAGTCGGCTCGCGGCCCCAGTCAGGCACGGCGAGCCGCTGTCGACAGCGGGGTCCTGGGAGAGGGGCCGAGTCCGCTGTAATCCTCCTTCTCTAATGTTTCATTAAAGTTCGCTCTCTCTCTCACTTTAGAGTTTCTTTTTTGTTGTTTCGTCGTGACCGTGTTTCGCCGGCTAAATCTGCTACATGCATTCTCGCTGGCCGCAGTACGCGCCCGTCAGTATCAAAGCTCGCCTGAACCATTCCGAGCTTACAGACGAAACAGTGGTATCTTTCTCGCCTTCACTACCATTACTTTGCACGTTATCTCCTCCTCGCCGCCTAATTATTCATAAAACATGTGGACAATATCCGCACTAAGAGTCGAGCTTGCCAGGATCTTGCGCTTTTGTTTACACGCTGTTATCTCGATGGTGCAGTCGAAAATGCACAAAACGAAGCGAAATTAGATAATCGTGCACAATTTATCACGCGGGACAAAGGCAGAACGGGTGCGTGAGTGCATAGCAAAGCAAGGCAGGATACAATTCGCAACGGATATCCCTCCTTTATGAACCAGTCGAGAGACTACTTCTTCATGACGTCACGTGAAGACTGCTGGCGTCACGAATTGTGCCGAAAAGACGGGCTACGCCAGGAGAATATAACGCCCTCCTTCTTTGCACTCTCACACGTTGTTTAGGGGCCCGTTTTAAAATAAATTCAAGCGTATTCACCTATTTTAATCAGTTTGCGCGCACTATAGCTAAATTTAACAGATCCGGGAATTTACGTTGCGCCAGCGATACCTCTAGAACGTACGATGACGCATATATGCAAGGAGAAGCGTTTCAACGATGGTTTAGGTCTTGTCGACCACACTCGCCACTACCACGGCATGCCTAGTGCTTTTACAGCGGAAGCTTTTATGACATCCCAACACCAACCGTTTTTGGCACCGTAGTTGTCCTCCACCGCCGGTGTCCGTAAGCGCTATCGCATGAAAAAGCGAAGTGAGAAAAATATCCACGATGGAACGCTGTTCGAACCTGGGCCTTCTCCGTGGCAGGCCGTTATTCTACGATAAAGCCTTTTAGCGCTGCAATTCCTACATAATGATCAACCAACAACTAGCCCAAGTTTCTCTTCTAGTGTAGTTTATTTCTTGTGCATCGGGCTCTGCTCTCTATCCCAACTTTCTTCAAGATGGCCCGGCCACCCTGGCTTCTACCGTAGCCGTTTGCATCTGCATAGCTAGAGTATGCTCTTGGTATGTCAAACAAGGCCTGTGCCCACCGGATCTACAAGGGATGAGCGGTTTCTTCAGGCCTTCGGTAGGACAAGCCAGAAGGATATGCCGCAGTATATGTGCTCTGAGTGGTGGAGGCAGGTTTATTTTTTCCAAGACTGCACGGTGGCGGGCAGCTCCACTGAGCCAACAGACAGACAACAGCGCCGCCTGCAAGAATGGCGGGGGCAAAGAATAAAACAAGTCTTTCACGTCTACTGAGAAAGCATCTACTTGCTTCGTGCACTCAATCTGAAGGTAATCAGACACACTGTTCGGGCTCGCGATAGTACACGGATCAACAACGGGGAAGACCTCTAGGGATGACTGCAGCTAAGATGCCACGCACCGTTGCCAAGTACCACGTTCTGAGACGATAGCTCTGAATGGGTTGCCTTCTTTATGGGTTTTCACGGAAAAGAACACGGCAAGGCTCAAGTTAAGTGAAGCCACGCACCGTTGCCAAGTACCACGTTCTGAGACGATAGCTCTGAATGGGTTGCCTTCTTTATGGGTTTTCACGGAAAAGAACACGGCGAGGCTCAAGTTAAGTGAAGCCACGCACCGTTGCCAAGTACCACGTTCTGAGACGATAGCTCTGAATGGGTTGCCTTCTTTATGGGTTTTCACGGAAAAGAACACGGCGAGGCTCAAGTTAAGTGAAGCCACGCGCCGTTGCCAAGTACCACGTTCTGAGACGATAGCTCTGAATGGGTTGCCTTCTTTATGGGTTTTCACGGAAAAGAACACGGCGAGGCTCAAGTTAAGTGAAGCCACGCACCGTTGCCAAGTACCACGTTCTGAGACGATAGCTCTGAATGGGTTGCCTTCTTTATGGGTTTTCACGGAAAAGAACACGGCGAGGCTCAAGTTAAGTGAAGCCACGCACCGTTGCCAAGTACCACGTTCTGAGACGATAGCTCTGAATGGGTTGCCTTCTTTATGGGTTTTCACGGAAAAGAACACGGCAAGGCTCAAGTTAAGTGAAGCCACGCACCGTTGCCAAGTACCACGTTCTGAGACGATAGCTCTGAATGGGTTGCCTTCTTTATGGGTTTTCACGGAAAAGAACACGGCGAGGCTCAAGTTAAGTGAAGCCACGCACCGTTGCCAAGTACCACGTTCTGAGACGATAGCTCTGAATGGGTTGCCTTCTTTATGGGTTTTCACGGAAAAGAACACGGCGAGGCTCAAGTTAAGTGAAGCCACGCACCGTTGCCAAGTACCACGTTCTGAGACGATAGCTCTGAATGGGTTGCCTTCTTTATGGGTTTTCACGGAAAAGAACACGGCAAGGCTCAAGTTAAGTGAAGCCACGCACCGTTGCCAAGTACCACGTTCTGAGACGATAGCTCTGAATGGGTTGCCTTCTTTATGGGTTTTCACGGAAAAGAACACGGCAAGGCTCAAGCTAAGTGAAGCCACGCACCGTTGCCAAGTACCACGTTCTGAGACGATAGCTCTGAATGGGTTGCCTTCTTTATGGGTTTTCACGGAAAAGAACACGGCGAGGCTCAAGTTGGGTGAAGCCACGCACCGTTGCCAAGTTCCACGTTCTGACACGATAGTTCTGAATGGGTTGCCTTCTTTATGGGTTTTCACGGAAAAGAACACGGCAAGGTTCAAGTTAAGTGAAGCCACGCACCGTTGCCAAGTACCACGTTCTGAGACGATAGCTCTGAATGGGTTGCCTTCTTTATGGGTTTTCACGGAAAAGAACACGGCAAGGCTCAAGTTAAGTGAAGCCACGCACCGTTGCCAAGTACCACGTTCTGAGACGATAGCTCTGAATGGGTTGCCTTCTTTATGGGTTTTCACGGAAAAGAACAAGGCAAGGCTCAAGTTAAGTGAAGCCACGCACCGTTGCCAAGTACCACGTTCTGAGACGATAGCTCTGAATGGGTTGCCTTCTTTATGGGTTCTCACGGAAAAGAACACGGCAAGGCTCAAGTTAAGTGAAGCCACGCACCGTTGCCAAGTACCACGTTCTGAGACGATAGCTCTGAATGGGTTGCCTTCTTTATGGGTTTTCACGGAAAAGAACACGGCAAGGCTCAAGTTAAGTGAAGCCTTGACGGACTTGCCCCAAGGCATAAAGATCTACGTCGTCACACGGCTTGGCTGCCCGGGTTCTAGCTTTTGTTGGCCTGACGCCGAAGACCCCTTTGAATATTTTGGAGATGGGTTCTTCAGCCTTGCAGTCAAATTTATCTTTTGGCATGAGCACAAAGCCTCCCTCTTTATCAGCCTGAAGGAGCCTGGCGTTGGCTTTACGGAGAGTCTGTCTTTACATCTTGTCTATCTCTACTAGAGCACTGCACGGGCTCGGGCCTACCCGGATACCCGGGCTCGGCCCGGCCCGTGGGCCGGGCCGGGCCGGGTAAAGTAGGTTTTACGGCGGGCCCGGGCCGGGCTCGGTCCTGAAGCTCCGGGCTTAGGGTCCGGCTGGGGTTTGAGGTTCCGGGTGCGGGTCGGGCCGGGCCTGGACTTTTCTCAATTCCTAAAGGGACACGAAAGTGAAACACTGAAGTGGTTTAGACTAATAATGTGTACGCTGAGAATTTGAATATCATTCCTTTCACCACCATAAGTTTATTCACACGGGAAAAAAATCAAGGTCAAAGTTTCATTTCAGAATTCCGCGTTCAAATCTCCGCGCGTGGCGTCACGGATCTCAAACTATATTCGTAGTATTTTGGAGGCACTGGATCTTCAAAATTTCCTGAAACTTGGTATGTGAAATCTATGGGCTACTCAGAGGTCGATCTACTTCATTTTTACCGATCAGGATCTACGTAGGCCCCAGTAGACGCCGTCAGAATCTATAGCGTGACGACGTCTGCTGCGCGAATTTCAAGCTGGCGTCGCCACCCGCATTTAGGTCTTGTCACAGCGAGTGTGGTTATTTTGAAATTCTAAAAGGCTAATTTACTGATAATAAAAAAATTATTCTTCTCTTTAGTGTCCCTTTGAGTTTATTCCAGAGAAATTGCGCATACATATATGTTTCACATTTTATCTCGAAAAAATGCTTCTTTTATGTGAGGCAAGCTATTTGGAGTTCTATGATGGAAAAGTACTGAACTTCTTTTGCTTCTTGCATATGGGGCTAGTTGATTTATCTGAAGCGGGTAGCTAAAAGTAAATAGGCCAGACGCTTACATAGTTAACATCTGGCTATTCTGGTCTTTATTCGCATTCTTTATTATTTTACATCCCAAATGTTATTCTTTGATCACAGTTATTAAAGTAATATAATAAATTTATAACTTATCATCGCAAGAGCTCTAAAGCTGGGAAACGATCTTGAATATTCCAGCCCTCCACTAAAACGAAAGGACTGCACGGACTCTCATTACGTAGGATCCTTATAAAGACATTTATTTTCCGTGGCTCTATCACGGCTCTCAGTGGTCATGTCACGCGAGATGGACATGTACAACCTGCTTTATGCACCCACATTGTTAGCGTCTGAGCTTTCGTCTTGCTCTGCTATATCAGGGGTCTCAAACTCGCCTCAGCTAACGGTCTGCATTCACGAAAATTTAGTCCCGCAAGGGCCAGGGCAAGGGGTAGGAGGGGTTGGGGGTGAGAAATACGTTGTGCCAAATGTTTCGCCATTCGAAATACATTTCCCTTATCTCATATATCGGTCGCTTCCGAAGGGTATTTGGTGGCGAGATTCTGACAACATATCTATACCTATCTCCAAAATAACTAAAATCTGGACGTCGATTCTGAAATATAGACTTTTCTTTCACGATTATGTATGAACGCATGGTGGACGCATGGGGTGTCTCACAAGAAAATGCTTTACACCTGTCATGCCTATGTAGCTTAAGGAAGTACTTATAAAAAAATCGGGCGAAGGCAGCCGTGTGTGCGCCGCGGGCCGCGTTTTTTGAGACCCCTGCGCTATATAGTGCGAGAGACACATGATACCGCCGCAACAACGTTGGAATGTGCAGGAATAGCATAGGTCCATTAAACAATGCCTCGGGCAAATTATATGTCCTTACGAAATGCCTGGCTTGAAAAAAGACAATTACGAATTCCGTGCCATGTGATTGATGTCCCTTTACCTCGAACCATATGAGTAAGCGTCAAAAAGCTTATTCGCGCCTTTATTTCCAAACTGGAACAAACCCTGATATTAGATCGAGATCTCTTCGTCCTCCTCCTGTCAGTCGTATAGTCCAATGACCAACTTCTATACCAGTACAACATCGTAAGGAAGGCGTACACCGTTATAATATGAAAAAAAGAAAAAGAGAGCGCGGTGCAAAACATGCATAACATACACTGCTGAAACTACTAGGAGAAACCCTCAAAGAGGAGTTTTATAGATGACATTGAAGACCGGCACGATGTTCGGGAGCGAGAGAAATGAAGCGATGAGCTGTACAGCTATGTGCATTGGGCAGAAGTCCGCAGAGACATCCTAAATTTGCACCAGTGGTGGAAGTTAAAAAGAAAGACAGGCGACGCCTTCACAATTCGCAAGGCAGATGTACTCTCCTGTTAGTGTAAGCAGTGCGAGAAACTTTACCGCGGCAGGGGGATGGGATGTAACAGCGCATAATTTGATTTTTTGCACAATGACATGCGAAGAAACAAGCTGTAAAATATGCCACAAACAACTGCTATAGTGTATATACTAGCCGCGGTGGGATAGATGAAAAGAGTGCTATGACAAATATTTTTTTCTTCCTTTCGGCTGGTTATACGTATTTCTAAAAGTACACGTTGTGCGCTGTTACGATCGGCCCTGGGAAGCCGTCGCGGCAGAGGCCGCGGAGAATGCTCCTGTTTTTCTAAAGTCCTCCCGGGTTCGCTGCCCTTCGGGGGGAGCAGGTCTAATCCCTTTTCCTGGAATGCGTGCGGCGTGGTCAAGTGACCAGAAATTCCAGCGGCAGTGCCGCGAACAGCCCTTTGTGGCAAGATGCGGCCGGCGGGGGACGAGGCTGCTCGTCACATTCCAAGCAACGAGGAGACAAAGCCGAGGTCCAGTCCACAGAACACCTGCTGCGTGTTGTTGCCTGGCGGAGGATCTCCCTAACCAGCCGTGACATTCTTCGGCACGATAACAGAGACTCTACCCCCCCCCCCCCCCGGCCGGAAGAATTCCGGGAACCAGCACCGGCCAAGATCTGCAAACGTGTGCAAAAGTTGGTACTGTGCGCAAAACCGTGGTGCTCTTGTCGGACCATATTTGGTCCTCGTTTCGACGGTGCCCTCTCCACGTGCACCTATTGGACGTCGGTCCCCAGTCTCGTGGGTGGAGCTACAGGGCCATCGAGAGCCGTATTGGCCAACGATGTGGACAATGCGCCCAGAGTTGGCAACGCGGCGACATAAAAGCCCAAGACATGTTTTTGTAAGAAGTCTCTCAATCTGTCATCTTTCGTCATGTAAATAAACTTCTGTTAAGTGTTTCCTCCCGAGTCGCTCACTGCCACGGCTCTCTGCTCCGGACATCGATGGGCCTGCGGTTCGACACCTTACGCTCCGGCACCACGCTACCCGCTGGTCGGCTCAAGCAGCAGGCCAGTCGCAACAACTGGATGGCAGACGGTGGGATCCTGCTAGCCCCGAGTCCACAACAAACGGATGCCAGCGTCGGGATCGACTCCGCCGAGATCATGGCTGCAGGGTGTGGTGAGTGCTTGACTTTTCTTCACTGAGATTTTACCAGGCTTTGTTTTGAGTTTTGTTGGGAAAGGTGGTAATTTCGGTACCTACTGTTCTACGTGGATCTGGGCACGAGAACGTAGTTTTTTTGTAATAGTGAAGAATTAGCAGCACTTGCAGCAACCATGAATCTAAAGGCACTGAAAAAACCGCTTTTGCTAGAGTTAGCCAAAAGTTTGGGTTTGAATGTCCAGGAGCAAATGAGAAAGCCAGAGATAATCGCGGCTATTGAGAACCTTGAGGCAGATGACGACGAGCTCTCAGAGTGTCTTGAGATGATTGAGGAAAAGGAGAAGTTAAAACGCGAAGCAGAAGAAAGGGAGAACAGGCGTTTGGAAAAGGAGCTTGAGTTAAAGCGCCTTGAACTCGAGCTGCTCCAGGCTCGAAATAGTAGAGAAGGCAGTGAAGCGTCCAGCGCGGTAGAACGAAAGTCGTTCAAAATCAAGGACCTTATGCAACCCTACCGCTCCGGAGAGGACATAGGTCTCTTTTTGGTAAACTTCGAGCGCACATGCGAGAAGGCGGGTGTTACCAAAGTTATGTGGCCGCAGTGCTTGCTGACGTTATTGCCGTGTGAGGCTGCCGATGTAATTGCGCGCTTGACAAAGGAGGAAGCAGATGATTACGACCAGGTTAAGTCGAACCTGCTAAAGAGGTATAGAATGTCAGCGGAGGCATACAGGCAGAAGTTCCGGAACGCCGTAAAGCAGAGAGATGAGTCGTATGCTGACTTTGCATACAAGCTAATGGCTAATATGAGGGAGTGGCTCAAAGAGGCTAAGGCATTCGAGGATAAAGAGAAAGTGGTTGAATGCTTCGGACTCGAGCAGTTTTATCGTCGTTTGCCCCAAGACGTTAGGCTCTGGGTGCAAGACAGGGAGGACGTTAGCACTGTTTCGAAGGCTGCGGAGCTTGCTGAAGAGTTCGTCTCGCGCCGTGCGCTTGATAGAAAGGAGATTCACCAGCGGGAGTGCCAGAGTAAAAGGGCAACTGGGTGGAATGGACAGTCCGTCCATGAGAATCAAGCGCACAACGCCGAACCCTTAGCGAAAGGGGAGGAGGCGAAAGAAGCCAATCTGGCTCGAGAACAGCACAAAAAGAGTGCTTTTGAAAAGAGGCGACCACTTGTGTGTTACAATTGCCACAAGCCAGGTCATATGGCTGCGTTCTGCGAGGAGCCAAGGTTGCTTGCCTGTCAGTTGACAGCGGGGTTGAAAGCATGCAACTTTTGGAGCCATATATTAAAGAAATGAGGGTAAACGGAAAGGGGTGTCGCGTGCTGCGAGATTCGGCAGCAACGGTGGACGTGGTCCATTCCTCGTATGTAAAACCGGGGCAGTTCACAGGTGAATGCACTTGGATTAAGCAGTCGGCGGAAGCGCGAAATGTATGCCTTCCGATTGCTAAGGTTCGCATCGAGGGCCCCTTTGGCGTATTGCATACAAAGGCAGCTGTGTCTGCCTATCTGCCGATGCAGTATGGTTATCTGTTTTCAAACAGATCCGATTGGTTGTTACGGCAGAAGAACCCCGCGTTCGAGAATGGGTTTGTGGGCGCGCTCACCCGGTCGAAACCGCGAGCGCGTCGGAAGAGTGGTAGGACAAGCGTCAGGGTGTCCCACGAATCGAAATGGCAACGTTGATGGATCAAGTCGCTGTTTCTAAGGAACTTGATGGCGTCGGTACTCTGGCTTGTGTTAATAGGTTTTTTTTTTTGGTTATGTGTCTAAGGTTTACTATTGTCTTTTTTGTTGTTGTTGTTCATTGTTGCGCGCTGTCACAACATGTGTTTGTGCATTTGAGAAGCCTATTCTAGGTTGTTGAATTGCTGCTAATTTAATTAAGAAGCAGAGAATGTTTTTGTTTGGGTGAAAAGCCTGGTGGGTCTCAGGGAGAGAGTTCGGGCGCTTGCTGGCTTTGCGGTTGTGGTTCTCATGTGGTTGACCCAGGTGCTGTCTTCCGGGAAGCAAAACGGGCTGGCAAGGCGAAGAACTCCTCTGCGACATTGGACGACGAAACCAGATGTTCGAGATCACCAGAGCTGGCAGAGGAATGCAGCAGAGCAGCGTCGGTAGAGCGCAGGACGTCACTTCTTCAGCGTCGCCTTCATCGACCTCTCCCCACAAAGGTGTTCGACCTTTGTACGTCGAGGTCTCAACCGGCCGCCGGGGAAGCTGTTACGATCGGCCCTGGGAAGCCGTCGCGGCAGAGGCCGCGGAGAATGCTCCTGTTTTTCTAAAGTCCTCCCGGGTTCGCTGCCCTTCGGGGGAGCAGGTCTAATCCCTTTTCCTGGAATGCGTGCGGCGTGGTCAAGTGACCAGAAATTCCAGCGGCAGTGCCGCGAACAGCCCTTTGTGGCAAGATGCGGCCGGCGGGGGACGAGGCTGCTCGTCACATTCCAAGCAACGAGGAGACAAAGCCGAGGTCCAGTCCACAGAACACCTGCTGCGTGTTGTTGCCTGGCGGAGGATCTCCCTAACCAGCCGTGACATTCTTCGGCACGATAACAGAGACTCTACCCCCCCCCCGGCCGGAAGAATTCCGGGAACCAGCACCGGCCAAGATCTGCAAACGTGTGCAAAAGTTGGTACTGTGCGCAAAACCGTGGTGCTCTTGTCGGACCATATTTGGTCCTCGTTTCGACGGTGCCCTCTCCACGTGCACCTATTGGACGTCGGTCCCCAGTCTCGTGGGTGGAGCTACAGGGCCATCGAGAGCCGTATTGGCCAACGATGTGGACAATGCGCCCAGAGTTAGGCAACGCGGCGACATAAAAGCCCAAGACATGTTTTTGTAAGAAGTCTCTCAATCTGTCATCTTTCGTCATGTAAATAAACTTCTGTTAAGTGTTTCCTCCCCGAGTCGCTCACTGCCACGGCTCTCTGCTCCGGACATCGATGGGCCTGCGGTTCGACACCTTACGCTCGGCACCACGCTACCCGCTGGTCGGCTCAAGCAGCAGGCGAGTCGCAACAGCGCGCTCCATAATAATTTTTGTCTAGGTTAGTGTAGTTACAAGAACGTAATGATTTTTGCTTTCTTTCTCTATTTCTCATGCTGTGGAAGGGGCTACTATGCTGAACACAGGCGCTACATATCATGAAGGGTGCATGATTGGCTTTGTCGTTAGAGCATGCTTTAAACTTTAATACACCGCAACGTAAACAAAGGGATAAGAGCGTTGTGTTCCTTGTGTCCTCTGTTTTATTGCGCTCTGTATTGAAACTGGACTCATGCTGCAAATCACTTTCCTTGCTACATTATCTGCTGCAAAACGCTCTTGATGACCCCCCCATGGTTGACGTTTCGGCACCCAGAACGGGAGCCTTGTTCCCAACGATTGTGAACAAGGCTCCCATTATGGGTCCCGCAACATCAACGCATTTTTATGCTCTTGTGGTCAGTGTCCTCGTCTTTTTATTCAATGATTCTTCTCGACCAGAGAGGTGTCCGTCCAAGCCTTGATTGCATCCCCATAGTATTTTCAGAAAAGGTAGGTATAGTGCACCACTGCCAAGCAAACATTCATTGCATCCAGTATATCAGCTCGCCTGTTTCCACCGTGAGCCCCTTTTTACAAGAAATTAGCATAGGTTAAATATAATTCTCAGCGAAGCATGCGCCACCAAAGCATAGATATGTGCCACTTGAAACACCTTGTCGATTTCGTGTCCGGGCGACACCTCCTAGATTATAGGCTCGGGCCTCTGTCGGGCCCGATCTGCGGTCGGGCCGGGCCGGGCCGGGCCGGGTAGGCGAATTTTTTCCTCGGGTACGGGCCGGGCCCGGGTCTAGCTTTGGGTCACCGGGCCGGGCTCGGGCGGGTAAGTTTAAACAACTTCCGGGCCCGGCTCCCGGGCCCGGGCCGAAAATTCCGGCCCGTGCAGTGCTCTAATCTCTACACAGTTACTGTATTCTTTTGTTGGTCATCTGCGAGATGCGCAAAGCTTCTGTATATAGTATATAGCATTGTCCCAGCAATAAACCAATGGTTGTTCGTTAAGTGCTCTCGTCTGTCCTTCTTTCTCCGTCCTGTGTCCAGCGCCGTTTGTTCCAGTCCGAATCCTAAACATGTTTACGGATTCTGCCCATGAGCTATAGTTCACCTTCGAGCTGCCTGAAAAACGAGAGCTTCAGTTCCTCGATATTAGACTGTGCTTGAACGAGGAACATTTGTGTTTGTTATATAATCCCCGATCCGTAAAAGGTATCTTGTCGCTTAGCTCAGGTCATTCTAAGATAGTTAAGTCCGGTATTATTTATGCTGCGCTGAAAGCCGCGCTCCAGAAAACGTGCAGGCATGCGATAAAAGAAAGTTTTCCGGAGCCAAGTGGAAAGGCTTCAGTCGGTGGGCAACCCTGTCCTTGGACCCGGGCGGCATCTTCGGCTTGCCAGACGGCCCAAAGGTGGTCGGAAAGCTTGTCGCTGGTGGGTGCCGCCTCCCAGCGGCAGCGACGCCGACGCAGCTGATCCGCAGTAGTGACCGCAGCCGCGGCGGCGGCTGGCCCCTGCCCTCGCGCCGTGGTAGTAGCAAATATTGTTCTCGCAATTTGTACCTGCCTAGCATGCGTCGCGTACTGAGCGGCGGCAGCGACATTAACTCTCCCGGCACATTCTCAAAGCACGTGACTGTAGATGGTTTGTTCTTTTGTCGGGCGTGCTTACACATGTTTTGCTTTGCCATGAATCGGTATTTCCGTAGATCTTGTTTGTTTCTGCTGCGCAGACGCTATGGTGTGTCACGTGTTAGGTCGGCTGCTTTATATATGTGTGCTTATGCTTTCCAATAAATTTTTACTTGCTAGTCAGCGCCTGTGTCGTGTCGTCACTTGTCCTCGTCCGTTTTTAGCGTTGTTATTCCTACGTAATCATTAACCACCAATTAGCCCAAGTTCCTCTTCTAGTGCATGTGCCCAAGATAAACTAATACCGTTCGAAGCACTAATCTGTCCCACGTTAGAATATGAGGTACTAGTGTGGAGCCCACAGCCAGCGTAGACAACGGGCGTATAGAAAATATTCGAAAGATGACACATACAAGGATTTATTCAGAGTAGTATACCAGGCAAGAAAGTGTCACTGCGGTGGGCATGGAAACACCTGTCGCTACTCTGGCTTGCCAGCGAAAGCTGACACGGCAGCAGTTATTTTGTCCCTCTATCTCACGGCTCATTAAACGCAGGTAGGGACGAATACGTGAAACTTCCAAGCCATCACTTTTAGGAATTACCACGATAAACGTATTCGCCCCGTCGTCCCAGAATGTGACAGGTTTAAGAGTTCACTTTCGCTGTGACTGTGCTGCGCTTTCCGCGCAGGCCTGGCGGTTTTTTCCTCCGCAAGTTAAAGCATAAAATGGCGTACCGAATGACGTTGACCGTCATCAATCACTTGGCTCATTTCTGCACTTATAGAGTCGCATTTCGATGTGTTTCAGCGGGCTACTAGTCTTCACTGTATAAAGAAACGCAAGAAGCAATGCATCACACATTTGTTTACATGCTGTTATCTTCCACTGCCTTTGCTCATGTCTTGCATCTACGGGAGAGCCTACAGCATTGAAAACTGTAATAAATACATATACAAGCAACAAAGACAACCAGAGAGAGTGAAAACACAAAGAAAAAAGTGTGCGACGATGTATGCGGTGTTTATTTTGCCATGGTAGATATTTTCACTGCGGTCGCAGTAAAATGTCAAAAAAAAAGGATGACACTGAGAAACATATGCGTATAAAATATCTAAGGCGCAAGGGATCGATGTAATTAACTAACACTCAACTCATCTTCATGCAATTATATCAGTCCATTAGAGCGTAATCAACCATGAAAGAATGACATTTCAAAAAAAGAGCAACGAGAAGAATACGCGCAGTACGCAATGCAAATAACAAAGGAGACAATTAATTAGTGTTGCTGTGCTTATAGAGATACTTCTTTACCGCGTAAAAATAAGCAAAAGAATATCTCCTCTGCACATTTCCGTATTCAAGTGGCAGATCAGCATGAAAGACTGATATGCGCTTGGAGCGGACATGCTATTCTTGGCTTGGGCGGACAAAGACATTGTTCAACGTCCAAATATTATGCGCAAGTTCTGGCGTTTCTTTAGAAGACATTTGCATTATTTTATCGATAGCTTTGTAGTACCCATGTGTTTGTACTCGTAAGTATGCCCTCCGTGGCTAGCACATTTACATAACGGTTTTCTGCTTTGTGTCGACCGATTCTTGGCGATTTTTAGGTGTCAATCACTTTAGGGTCCCGGCTTCTCGGCGTGTCCTGTCGTCATGGTGAATCATGTAGTAACGGTCCATCATAAAAATGTGTATGCGCTCCAATGCGTAAATCCCACTACTCGCTACGGGTTCACTAGAAAGGAAGAAGCAGCCCAACAAATAGACGTCGACGTTAGTGGAGCAGAAACACCTTTCGCTGCAGGCCGTAGGGAAACTGAAACCGGGCACGTGGGAAGAAAAAAAATGCCCCCACCTCCCCGAAGGGAATCGTGAGGAAATGCGAATGCATTTCGCGCGCGCTTCACTCCATTTATATATGGGGGTTGTGGTTCGAAGAAGGAAAAGGCGCCTAATTTCTGCAGCCCGGTCGGAAGCACAGCGCAGCGCCTGTTTTTTTTTAGGGGCGAAGCTCCTTAAAGCGGCACCCGTTCGTCCCTCGTCGTAGTCGTAGTCGTAGTGCGTAACCAGTCTTACGCTTTGACCTCCAAGGTGGTGCCGGTGGGAGATTTCTCCTGTGCGTTGTTGAACAATAAAAAATTCGCAGCGTGCGCGTTAACTAAAAAGCCGAATTCTTCTGTCTCTCATTCCCCCATTAGCAGCCATTGGCATTTCTCCTGTGCGTGATTAAACAATACAAATTTTGTTCAAAACGCCGTTGATTGATGAAATAAACCAACGAAAGACGCCAGATGTTTTCTAAAAAGCAAAACGAAAAGACGCCAGATGTTTCTAAAGCAAAACGAAAAGACGCCAGCTGCTTAACGAAAGACGCCAGGTGTTTTCTAAAGCAATGGTTTTATAATCAAAAACCATATCGCGATACAGGTTTGTAGTTGACGATGCTCGTTGCCGTCGGTGTGTGCTCGTATGGATAAGGATGCCGCTGCAACCAGTGCAAGAACCACTTAGCTTACATTTCACCGACCACAAAGCGGTCATAATGAAAGGACAACGGAAACCAGTAATAAAAGTTTGATAAAACATTTAATCAATCGTTTCACGTCATTTTTATCGGGCGAATTAACGGAAGAAATTTCACGGTTTAACCGATGATTACTTCCAGGAGCTTCGCCCAATCTCATCATCATTCACCTCGTGGATCTGCCGTCAATTTTTTTGTTGTTATTGTTGTTTTTCATTTTTTTTCTTTTTTTCTTTTTTTTTATTTTTTAATTGATTTATTTTTTTATTTTTTTTATTTTTTGTTAATTTTTTTTCCATATATAGCTCCGCCGAGCTCCTGCGATGCGAGCGCCCTCACGCACTTGAAATGCATTCGCATTTAAAACTGGGGATGCGTAAAGCACGCAGCGATGGAGCGGTGTTTCCTACTGGAACGTGCCAATCGCTGCTAATGTGCAATGAGAGACAGAAGACTCCGACTGGACACAGAGACTCGCAGTCCGCTTTTAGTTAACGCGCACGCTGCGAATTTTGATTGTTCAACAACGCACAGGAGAAATCTCCCACCGGCACCACCTTGGAGGTCAAGATCCATTGCCATATATACGGGGGTGGCCAGTGAACGGTTGTGCAGCGCGAGCAGTCGGTTTTTTCAACCAAGAAACTCGCTAGCAGACGCTGCCTGTGTCGGCGTCGCGAGGCGAGAGAGGGGGGTAGCGTAGGAGAGGAGAGAGAGGGGGTGCGCATGCGCAGTGGGAGTGTAGACGCTGCGGGCAGGGACGCCTAGAGGAGAGAGGGGGGAGCGTAGCAGGGGGAGAGAGGAGGGGAGGCGCATGCGCAGTGAGGGTGTGATTGCCGCGGGGAGGGATGCCTAGAGGAGAGAGAGGGAGAGAGGATGTTTTTTATTTTTATTTTTTTAAAGGGTTTGCGCATGCGCAGTAAGGGTGGTCACGCCGCCCGCCACCACCACAGGATTAAGCTTCGCCATAAGATGCTTCACATCTAACACCCTGCCGGCGCTTACCTCCTCAACCTATCCTCCTCCTCCGCGGACAACGCTGGACAACGCCGGATGCCTGACATAGCCCGACTATGAAATGCATTCGCATTTAAAACAGAGTGTTCCACATTCGCTGTAATGGCTACTGACCACACTGACTGACGCTCCCACGTTTAAATGCACAGATATACCCTATAAAGTGGACGGAGGGAT
>JALIZH010002129.1:0-15362 GCA_030522465.1 Rhipicephalus appendiculatus
GCCATTGCTAAGCAGCCACTCTATGCTCTCGGCCATGACTGTGGTGGTGGGTGACGGCCTTATTGTACTACAGTGTTCTGGTTCGCAAAGCATACCCAGCATTTCGGGACATCGCTTTTAGTTCACCGTTTTTCACACCACGTGGCGTACAGACCTTCAACTTTCAAAACTGGCGCGATAACGCATGGCGCGCGGCAGACAAAGTGGCCATACATAAAAAAAAACAAAAAAAAAAAACAACGAAGCAGCTCGATGTCGACTATCGCCACCGAGAGCGAACCGTGATCGCTGACTGATAAGCGCAAGTCGTGTACGACGAGCGGTCGGTTGGTTGCTCGATCGTGAATCAAGTATTTTTTTTTTAGTGAATCCGCGCGCACAAGTCACTTGGCTGCGCTTGACAAACTCGTATTTCGAAAGGGCGTGCTGCCCTTCCTCTCGTCCTTTTCAATATATTTCGTGCGGTTGTATAGTTGTCGGCCCCACTGGTTTCATGAAGAAAGTTAGGACGTCCTTTTGTCGCGGCCGTTTTTGTAATCTGTGAAAGCTAATTTCGAGAAAATAATATCAGCCTATGAGATGGCGATGACGCTTTGAGAATATGTAGAGACAGGCTTCACGTAGCTAATATTTGTTGGCGTCACTTAACAAGTGAATTTTTTCGCGCTATAGAGTGAAGGCAACGTGCCGTGCCGTATTCGCTGCCAGTGATAATCTTTTTTAAGAGCTCAAAACGTAGCAGAAATAAAAGCCTAAATTCATTACAGGGACGAAATTGCTGAATTATTTTCCAAATTTAAGCATTTTAAGAAAGACGCCTTAATTTAAACAACGCTCTTAACGTTTCTAGAGCACATAATAAAAGACGTCCGAAATGTATTTCATTATACATGACATGCTATACAGCTCGTCTTCCCCTCTTTGCTGACTGTTCGTGAAAGCGTAATGAAACCAATTATATTCACATATGCGACCGTCCGCTGTGGTGATGTAGCGGTTACAGTGCTCCGGTTCTGACCCGAAAGCCGCGTGTTCGACCCCGTCCGCAGAGGTCACATTTCGATGGAGGCGAAATGGAGGAAGCGCGTATACTGCGCGATGTCAGAGCACGTTAAATAACACCACATGTTCGAAATTTCCGGAGCCCTCCACGATGGCGTCCTTCATAATCATATCGTGGTTTTGTGACGTAAAACCCCCGATGATATTTGGATGTACGTACATAACCGCAAAGCACACCTCTTTGTTTCACTGGCTATGCGGTCTGCACAACGGCATCAGTTCTTGGTTGGAGACCCGATTATTTCGGCCAGTTTCATTTACAACGAAGAACGCGTACAAGCGAGTTTGAAGATAGCTCTCGTCAGGTTTCCTTGCTGCTACTATAGTGTAATTGTTTCTTTGCACGTATTGCTCAAGAACAGCGTGGTAATATTTTTACATGGTGATGTTTCTTAAAAGGTCCCTCGGTAGGACCTATTTTTTTACTTGCTTGACGCGCTTATTGGCGAGTTTTTAAATCAACCACTCATTGGTGCAATTAAATGTTTGACGCTAGTGCCATTCTACGCCTCTGGGACGCAACACAACACACGTTAAGGGGCCTTCTCACACTACATGACATTATCATAGTTTGTTTTTTTTCGAACAGTTTCAAGCACCGGCGTGGCTGTGTTGTAGAACACCTGTTTTCCGTGCAGAAGTACTGGGTTCAATTTACGCGCGAGCTATTAATATTGTTCATTTATTTGCAGCTACCTCGACCTTTCGCCCACAGGCAATGCTTTTTTTTTCACTCACAACGAAGACGCCGACACCAGCGTCGGCGCCGGATTTTTCGCTACAGATAACTTTTTTGTGGAATACTTAGCCACCAATGAAATCACGCGCTCCAAAAACGCGGGGTTGGCGTAATATCAGTATACTATAGCATGCCTCGTTCACATTAGGGACGCCTCTGATAAGACAACTACTCAATTTTTTCAAAGAAAATTTGTGCCTCACATAATAATAATAATAATAATAATAATAATAATAATAATAATAATAATAATAATAATAATAATAATAATAACAACAAATATATTATTCTCATATGAGTATTGTGTTACTGTTGTTGTTGTTGAAGAGTTTATTGTTTCACATTTGTTTTCACGGATGGATCTACAATGGATGAAAGCTCGTCTGCGGCTTTTCATATACCCGTATATAAAATAGAAAGAGATTTCCGACTTTCTCGAAAGACATCGTCTACAGCAGCGGAGCTTGTTGCAATATTACAAGCTTCAAAATTCATTGTTGAAAGCCAGCAAAGGCAAAACTGGGTAATATATTCTGACTCCAAAGGAGCGCTACAAATGATTAAGGATTTTTTATTTTCATATAGATGATAGCATAATATATGAAATCTTAAAAACAATTACCATCGGTTATCTGGACGGCCATGAGATAAGTTTTCAGTGGCTTCCAAGTCACGTAGGAGTGATGGGAAACGAAAATGCTGACAAATTAGCCACTGCAGCACACAAAAAAGTTCACTTGACACCAGTGCCCGTTTATTTCTCAGAAAGCAAGAAGGTTCTTTCCGAACTGCGCCACAAATTGTGCAAAAACGCTTGATTTGACGAAAATACAAAGTCTTCACTCTTATATCAAATAGATCCGTCTCTCCGATTTACACCTAATCAAAAGATTGATAGACCATTTGACACACTACTGCACCGTCTACGATTAGGTGTTGCGGACACACCTCACTTCTTATGCCGCATAAAAACAAGAACGTCCCCGCACTGCGACCACTGTGATCATGTCGATGCGTCAGAGGAGCATATCATTATTGAATGTCCGCGAATTGACGAACAACGTGCTCAACTGAGTGATCGATTGAACCGCCTCGACAGACGACCATTTACGATTGGAAAAGTACTTGGACCATGGCCACATCCCGATAATCAAAGGCGCGCAGTGAGCGCCCTCCGGGATTTTTTAATGGACACAAATTTAATTAACTGTCTTTAGTTCTTATTATACCTTGCCACTATTTGTTCGGACTCTATCCAGCGATGTGATCACGATATATGAACTGGACTACGCCCATATATACTGTGCTCATTCATTCGTTATAAGCCCTATAGTGTATACATGTACCAAGTGACTCTGATTATTTTTTTCTTCTTTTATTCTTAATTTTTCGTATTTTTATGTTTATCTTGTACATTACTGTCATGATGTTGGGATAGCCTGCTCCAATGTAGCCTACCTTCCCATATTTTGTCAGATATATATATATATATATATATATAAAAAAAAGTTTATTGAACTCTGCCGTAGGGATCGGCCGGTAGCTTGACCAACGACTCCAATCAACGGATCTTGCGGGCGAACGAGAAGCGCCATCGAGCAATGCGCGGTATACAGACAGACCTGCGATGTCGGAGGAGATGATGACCCACTATAACGTTCGTTGTTCTTCACTCTATTATTATTATTATTATTATTATTATTATTATTATTATTATTATTATTATTATTATTATTATTATTATTATTATATAAACGACAAACAGTGAGTAGTTGTCTTATAAAGGACGTCACTAAAGTAAACGAGGCATGTTACGATTGATATTACACCAAGCGCACGTTTTCGAACAGCGCGTGATTTCATTGTTGGCTAAGTATTGTTAGCGAAAATAAACGTCTTCCGGGGGCCAGAATTTGAGATAGATGCAAATAAATAGACAATATGAATATTCGGCTCGAGAGGAAATTTAATCCAAGACTTCGCACGGAAAACAGGTGTTCTACACTGTTTCGATAAAAAAGCACTATAATAATGTCTTGTAGTTCAAGGATCCCCCCTTCACACATGTAATATTGCGTGGCAGAAGTGTAGAATCGCACCAGCGTCGTACATTTGAATTGCACAGTGAGTGGCTGCTGTGACAACCGACCGATTCCCAAGTGCACAGGAATAAGTAATCAAACCGGCAGACGGCTGGAGGCGACGGGCCATGCCTGACGTTACTGACTGACTTTTTAAATAAAGTTTTCTCTCTCTCTCTTTCTTATTATCAGCAACACCATCAACAAAGAGTGCAGCTACGCATTTGCGCTTGTAGCCTTCCGGATCGAAGAAAAAAGAATTATGTCCTAGCGAGCATTTTGCATGCTGTACTTACAAAAGGCACTGTAGGACAGTTTGAAACAATATATATGTTACGAGCACAGACGTACCTTTCCTTGCGGCAGGGTGGATGTGTCCGCCGAGAAATTAAGCGAGGCTAGCGACTGTGAAGGTGAAGTGAACGAAGCTCGATTGCGCTAACGCGTTCTCCTCTTAAATTCTTTAACTGGTTTATGCGCGCTTCGAAAATTTCCTTACAGGTTATACGCGGAGGATAAAATGTTCTGTCAGTGCACGGATATATGAATGTTGCTCAATGTCTTGAATAATAAATAGCGCAGAAACTAACGAATTATGTTGAGCGATAACGGTGGTTTAGCGAAATTAGGTTCAGTAGCCTTGCGTCATCTCTAAAGGGAATCGAGTGCCCGAGCCTCCGTGTCCCGAGCTTATCAGGGGACGCCCTTGTACTTTGCAAAAGAATAACTCTTGTGTGTATATAATGTACATAGTCTCTGTGAGCGTCTTATTCTGTGAGCTCACGCGCTAGCTGGGTAAGGGGCTGGGTAAGGCGGTGTGGCCTCTCTCCCCTTACACTCTCTCAGCAATCATGTGATGACGTCGGGGAACGAGATTCTGCAGACGCATGCTGAACCAACGCGTTGTATCCTAGTCAGAACGCGCTGGCACGCGCTACCACGTTCGGGTCTGCGTTCGGGTCTACGTTAACAACAACATAAGAGCATAAACACAACACAAACTAAAACACTCAATACGCAACATTAACGGAAACAGCTAGTCGAACCGATACAAACGCGGTGTGCTTCGCATCGCCTCATGCTCCCCTCTGGCGGGAGATGGTGTCATTTTTTTTCGCGTACTTTTCGAATAATTACCGCCAAAGGCAAAACGTTGCAGTACCAATACGTGTAAAAAGCGTAGTGTTTTTTTTTAGGGGCGAAGCTCCCTAAAGCCGCGGGTCTGTACATCCCTGTCTCTTGGTACGTGACCGCCTAGTTCTATGACAGACAGACAGACAGACAGACAGACATATATACATACAGACAGACAAAGAACTTTATTGATGTCCTGAGGGACTAGCCGGGAACGACCCGCTGGGGCCCTCGGCTCGCCGCTGGCTGCTCCCATGTCGGAATCGGGAGGCCATGCCTCTCCACTCTTTCACGGGCCCTCTGGACGGCCGTTCACGGCGTAGATGTCACGATTTTTACGGTAATAGTGGTCGGTTATCGTTGTAACACAGTAACATTGTGTAATACCAATCTTAATATAGAACTAGTGCATGAAACGGCCGCAAACGCACCATGAGCGGGCATGTAAGCCATGCCGTACATGACATGCGTTCCATAATTTGCATGTAAGGACCTGCTTTTAGGAGCTAAGCTCCATAATTTGCATGTAAGGATCTGTTATTTGTGTTCGTCATACAGTCATGTCACGCCATATCAAATTTGGTATATATCGAGGAAACGAAACGGCTGCGAGCACGCCGTGAGCGTGGCGTGTAAGTCATGGCGTACATGACATCCGTGCCATAATTTGCATGTAAGGATCTGTTATTTGTGTTCGTCATACAGTCATGTCACGCCATATCAAATTTGGTATATATCGAGGAAACGAAACGGCTGCGAGCACGCCGTGAGCGTGGCGTGTAAGTCATGCCGCACATGACATCCGTGCCATAATTTGCATGTAAGGATCTGTTATTTGTGTTCGTCATACAGTCATGTCACGCCATATCAAATTTGGTATATATCGAGGAAACGAAACGGCTGCGAGCACGCCGTGAGCGTGGCGTGTAAGTCATGGCGTACATGACATCCGTGCCATAATTTGCATGTAAGGATCTGTTATTTGTGTTCGTCATACAGTCATGTCACGCCATATCAAATTTGGTATATATCGAGGAAACGAAACGGCTGCGAGCACGCCGTGAGCGTGGCGTGTAAGTCATGGCGTACATGACATCCGTGCCATAATTTGCATGTAAGGATCTGTTATTTGTGTTCGTCATACAGTCATGTCACGCCATATCAAATTTGGTATATATCGAGGAAACGAAACGGCTGCGAGCACGCCGTGAGCGTGGCGTGTAAGTCATGGCGTACATGACATCCGTGCCATAATTTGCATGTAAGGATCTGTTATTTGTGTTCGTCATACAGTCATGTCACGCCATATCAAATTTGGTATATATCGAGGAAACGAAACGGCTGCGAGCACGCCGTGAGCGTGGCGTGTAAGTCATGGCGTACATGACATCCGTGCCATAATTTGCATGTAAGGATCTGTTATTTGTGTTCGTCATACAGTCATGTCACGCCATATCAAATTTGGTATATATCCGAGGGAAACGAAACGGCTGCGAGCACGCCGTGAGCGTGGCGTGTAAGTCATGGCGTACATGACATCCGTGCCATAATTTGCATGTAAGGATCTGTTATTTGTGTTCGTCATACAGTCATGTCACGCCATATCAAATTTGGTATATATCCGAGGAAACGAAACGGCTGCGAGCACGCCGTGAGCGTGGCGTGTAAGTCATGGCGTACATGACATCCGTGCCATAATTTGCATGTAAGGATCTGTTATTTGTGTTCGTCATACAGTCATGTCACGCCATATCAAATTTGGTATATATCCAGGAAACGAAACGGCTGCAAGAGCACGCCATGAGCGTGGCGTGTAAGTCATGGCGTACATGACATCCGTGCCATAATTTGCATGTAAGGATCTGTTATTTGTGTTCGTCATACAGTCATGTCACGCCATATCAAATTTGGTATATATCGAGGAAACGAAACGGCTGCGAGCACGCCGTGAGCGTGGCGTGTAAGTCATGGCGTACATGACATCCGTGCCATAATTTGCATGTAAGGATCTGTTATTTGTGTTCGTCATACAGTCATGTCACGCCATATCAAATTTGGTATATATCCGAGGAAACGAAACGGCTGCGAGCACGCCGTGAGCGTGGCGTGTAAGTCATGGCGTACATGACATCCGTGCCATAATTTGCATGTAAGGATCTGTTATTTGTGTTCGTCATACAGTCATGTCACGCCATATCAAATTTGGTATATATCCGAGGAAACGAAACGGCTGCGAGCACGCCGTGAGCGTGGCGTGTAAGTCATGGCGTACATGACATCCGTGCCATAATTTGCATGTAAGGATCTGTTATTTGTGTTCGTCATACAGTCATGTCACGCCATATCAAATTTGGTATATATCCAGGAAACGAAACGGCTGCGAGCACGCCATGTGAGCGTGGCGTGTAAGTCATGGCGTACATGACATCCGTGCCATAATTTGCATGTAAGGATCTGTTATTTGTGTTCGTCATACAGTCATGTCACGCCATATCAAATTTGGTATATATCCAGGAAACGAAACGGCTGCGAGCACGCCGTGAGCGTGGCGTGTAAGTCATGGCGTACATGACATCCGTGCCATAATTTGCATGTAAGGATCTGTTATTTGTGTTCGTCATACAGTCATGTCACGCCATATCAAATTTGGTATATATCCAGGAAACGAAACGGCTGCGAGCACGCCGTGAGCGTGGCGTGTAAGTCATGGCGTACATGACATCCGTGCCATAATTTGCATGTAAGGATCTGTTATTTGTGTTCGTCATACAGTCATGTCACGCCATATCAAATTTGGTATATATCCGAGGAAACGAAACGGCTGCGAGCACGCCGTGAGCGTGGCGTGTAAGTCATGGCGTACATGACATCCGTGCCATAATTTGCATGTAAGGATCTGTTATTTGTGTTCGTCATACAGTCGTGTCACGCCATATCAAATTTGGTATATATCCAGGAAACGAATGGTTGCGAGCACGCCATGAGCGTGGCATGTAAGTCATGGCCGCACATGACATCCGTGCCAATTTGCATGTAAGGATCTGTTATTTGTGTTCGTCATACAGTCATGTCACGCCATATCAAATTTGGTATATATCCAGGAAACGAAACGGCTGCGAGCACGCCGTGAGCGTGGCGTGTAAGTCATGGCGTACATGACATCCGTGCCATAATTTGCATGTAAGGATCTGTTATTTGTGTTCGTCATACAGTCATGTCACGCCATATCAAATTTGGTATATATCCAGGAAACGAAACGGCTGCGAGCACGCCATGAGCGTGGCGTGTAAGTCATGGCGTACATGACATCCGTGCCATAATTTGCATGTAAGGATCTGTTATTTGTGTTCGTCATACAGTCATGTCACGCCATATCAAATTTGGTATATATCCGAGGAAACGAAACGGCTGCGAGCACGCCGTGAGCGTGGCGTGTAAGTCATGGCGTACATGACATCCGTGCCATAATTTGCATGTAAGGATCTGTTATTTGTGTTCGTCATACAGTCATGTCACGCCATATCAAATTTGGTATATATCCAGGAAACGAAACGGCTGCGAGCACGCCATGAGCGTGGCGTGTAAGTCATGGCGTACATGACATCCGTGCCATAATTTGCATGTAAGGATCTGTTATTTGTGTTCGTCATACAGTCATGTCACGCCATATCAAATTTGGTATATATCGAGGAAACGAAACGGCTGCGAGCACGCCATGAGCGTGGCGTGTAAGTCATGGCGTACATGACATCCGTGCCATAATTTGCATGTAAGGATCTGTTATTTGTGTTCGTCATACAGTCATGTCACGCCATATCAAATTTGGTATATATCCAGGAAACGAAACGGCTGCGAGCACGCCATGAGCGTGGCGTGTAAGTCATGGCGTACATGACATCCGTGCCATAATTTGCATGTAAGGATCTGTTATTTGTGTTCGTCATACAGTCATGTCACGCCATATCAAATTTGGTATATATCCGAGGAAACGAAACGGCTGCGAGCACGCCGTGAGCGTGGCGTGTAAGTCATGGCGTACATGACATCCGTGCCATAATTTGCATGTAAGGATCTGTTATTTGTGTTCGTCATACAGTCATGTCACGCCATATCAAATTTGGTATATATCCGAGGAAACGAAACGGCTGCGAGCACGCCGTGAGCGTGGCGTGTAAGTCATGGCGTACATGACATCCGTGCCATAATTTGCATGTAAGGATCTGTTATTTGTGTTCGTCATACAGTCATGTCACGCCATATCAAATTTGGTATATATCCGAGGAAACGAAACGGCTGCGAGCACGCCGTGAGCGTGGCGTGTAAGTCATGGCGTACATGACATCCGTGCCATAATTTGCATGTAAGGATCTGTTATTTGTGTTCGTCATACAGTCATGTCACGCCATATCAAATTTGGTATATATCCGAGGAAACGAAACGGCTGCGAGCACGCCGTGAGCGTGGCGTGTAAGTCATGGCGTACATGACATCCGTGCCATAATTTGCATGTAAGGATCTGTTATTTGTGTTCGTCATACAGTCATGTCACGCCATATCAAATTTGGTATATATCCGAGGAAACGAAACGGCTGCGAGCACGCCGTGAGCGTGGCGTGTAAGTCATGGCGTACATGACATCCGTGCCATAATTTGCATGTAAGGATCTGTTATTTGTGTTCGTCATACAGTCATGTCACGCCATATCAAATTTGGTATATATCCAGGAAACGAAACGGCTGCGAGCACGCCGTGAGCGTGGCGTGTAAGTCATGGCGTACATGACATCCGTGCCATAATTTGCATGTAAGGATCTGTTATTTGTGTTCGTCATACAGTCATGTCACGCCATATCAAATTTGGTATATATCCAGGAAACGAAACGGCTGCGAGCACGCCATGAGCGTGGCGTGTAAGTCATGGCGTACATGACATCCGTGCCATAATTTGCATGTAAGGATCTGTTATTTGTGTTCGTCATACAGTCATGTCACGCCATATCAAATTTGGTATATATCCAGGAAACGAAACGGCTGCGAGCACGCCATGAGCGTGGCGTGTAAGTCATGCCGCACATGACATCCGTGCCATAATTTGCATGTAAGGATCTGTTATTTGTGTTCGTCATACAGTCATGTCACGCCATATCAAATTTGGTATATATCCGAGGAAACGAAACGGCTGCGAGCACGCCGTGAGCGTGGCGTGTAAGTCATGGCGTACATGACATCCGTGCCATAATTTGCATGTAAGGATCTGTTATTTGTGTTCGTCATACAGTCATGTCACGCCATATCAAATTTGGTATATATCCGAGGAAACGAAACGGCTGCGAGCACGCCGTGAGCGTGGCGTGTAAGTCATGGCGTACATGACATCCGTGCCATAATTTGCATGTAAGGATCTGTTATTTGTGTTCGTCATACAGTCATGTCACGCCATATCAAATTTGGTATATATCCGAGGAAACGAAACGGCTGCGAGCACGCCGTGAGCGTGGCGTGTAAGTCATGGCGTACATGACATCCGTGCCATAATTTGCATGTAAGGATCTGTTATTTGTGTTCGTCATACAGTCATGTCACGCCATATCAAATTTGGTATATATCCAGGAAACGAAACGGCTGCGAGCACGCCGTGAGCGTGGCGTGTAAGTCATGGCGTACATGACATCCGTGCCATAATTTGCATGTAAGGATCTGTTATTTGTGTTCGTCATACAGTCATGTCACGCCATATCAAATTTGGTATATATCGAGGAAACGAAACGGCTGCGAGCACGCCGTGAGCGTGGCGTGTAAGTCATGGCGTACATGACATCCGTGCCATAATTTGCATGTAAGGATCTGTTATTTGTGTTCGTCATACAGTCATGTCACGCCATATCAAATTTGGTATATATCGAGGAAACGAAACGGCTGCGAGCACGCCGTGAGCGTGGCGTGTAAGTCATGGCGTACATGACATCCGTGCCATAATTTGCATGTAAGGATCTGTTATTTGTGTTCGTCATACAGTCATGTCACGCCATATCAAATTTGGTATATATCGAGGAAACGAAACGGCTGCAAGCACGCCGTGAGCGTGGCGTGTAAGTCATGGCGTACATGACATCCGTGCCATAATTTGCATGTAAGGATCTGTTATTTGTGTTCGTCATACAGTCATGTCACGCCATATCAAATTTGGTATATATCGAGGAAACGAAACGGCTGCGAGCACGCCGTGAGCGTGGCGTGTAAGTCATGCCGCACATGACATCCGTGCCATAATTTGCATGTAAGGATCTGTTATTTGTGTTCGTCATACAGTCATGTCACGCCATATCAAATTTGGTATATATCCGAGGAAACGAAACGGCTGCGAGCACGCCGTGAGCGTGGCGTGTAAGTCATGGCGTACATGACATCCGTGCCATAATTTGCATGTAAGGATCTGTTATTTGTGTTCGTCATACAGTCATGTCACGCCATATCAAATTTGGTATATATCGAGGAAACGAAACGGCTGCGAGCACGCCGTGAGCGTGGCGTGTAAGTCATGGCCGCACATGACATCCGTGCCATAATTTGCATGTAAGGATCTGTTATTTGTGTTCGTCATACAGTCATGTCACGCCATATCAAATTTGGTATATATCCGAGGAAACGAAACGGCTGCGAGCCGTGAGCGTGGCGTGTAAGTCATGGCGTACATGACATCCGTGCCATAATTTGCATGTAAGGATCTGTTATTTGTGTTCGTCATACAGTCATGTCACGCCATATCAAATTTGGTATATATCCGAGGAAACGAAACGGCTGCGAGCACGCCGTGAGCGTGGCGTGTAAGTCATGGCGTACATGACATCCGTGCCATAATTTGCATGTAAGGATCTGTTATTTGTGTTCGTCATACAGTCATGTCACGCCATATCAAATTTGGTATATATCCAGGAAACGAAACGGCTGCGAGCACGCCGTGAGCGTGGCGTGTAAGTCATGGCGTACATGACATCCGTGCCATAATTTGCATGTAAGGATCTGTTATTTGTGTTCGTCATACAGTCATGTCACGCCATATCAAATTTGGTATATATCCGAGGAAACGAAACGGCTGCGAGCACGCCGTGAGCGTGGCGTGTAAGTCATGGCGTACATGACATCCGTGCCATAATTTGCATGTAAGGATCTGTTATTTGTGTTCGTCATACAGTCATGTCACGCCATATCAAATTTGGTATATATCCGAGGAAACGAAACGGCTGCGAGCACGCCGTGAGCGTGGCGTGTAAGTCATGCCGCACATGACATCCGTGCCATAATTTGCATGTAAGGATCTGTTATTTGTGTTCGTCATACAGTCATGTCACGCCATATCAAATTTGGTATATATCCAGGAAACGAAACGGCTGCGAGCACGCCATGAGCGTGGCGTGTAAGTCATAGGCGTACACATGACATCCGTGCCATAATTTGCATGTAAGGATCTGTTATTTGTGTTCGTCATACAGTCATGTCACGCCATATCAAATTTGGTATATATCGAGGAAACGAAACGGCTGCGAGCACGCCGTGAGCGTGGCGTGTAAGTCATGGCGTACATGACATCCGTGCCATAATTTGCATGTAAGGATCTGTTATTTGTGTTCGTCATACAGTCATGTCACGCCATATCAAATTTGGTATATATCCGAGGAAACGAAACGGCTGCGAGCACGCCGTGAGCGTGGCGTGTAAGTCATGCCGCACATGACATCCGTGCCATAATTTGCATGTAAGGATCTGTTATTTGTGTTCGTCATACAGTCATGTCACGCCATATCAAATTTGGTATATATCCGAGGAAACGAAACGGCTGCGAGCACGCCGTGAGCGTGGCGTGTAAGTCATGCCGCACATGACATCCGTGCCATAATTTGCATGTAAGGATCTGTTATTTGTGTTCGTCATACAGTCATGTCACGCCATATCAAATTTGGTATATATCGAGGAAACGAAACGGCTGCGAGCACGCCGTGAGCGTGGCGTGTAAGTCATGCCGCACATGACATCCGTGCCATAATTTGCATGTAAGGATCTGTTATTTGTGTTCGTCATACAGTCATGTCACGCCATATCAAATTTGGTATATATCGAGGAAACGAAACGGCTGCGAGCACGCCGTGAGCGTGGCGTGTAAGTCATGGCGTACATGACATCCGTGCCATAATTTGCATGTAAGGATCTGTTATTTGTGTTCGTCATACAGTCATGTCACGCCATATCAAATTTGGTATATATCGAGGAAACGAAACGGCTGCGAGCACGCCGTGAGCGTGGCGTGTAAGTCATGCCGCACATGACATCCGTGCCATAATTTGCATGTAAGGATCTGTTATTTGTGTTCGTCATACAGTCATGTCACGCCATATCAAATTTGGTATATATCGAGGAAACGAAACGGCTGCGAGCACGCCGTGAGCGTGGCGTGTAAGTCATGGCGTACATGACATCCGTGCCATAATTTGCATGTAAGGATCTGTTATTTGTGTTCGTCATACAGTCATGTCACGCCATATCAAATTTGGTATATATCGAGGAAACGAAACGGCTGCGAGCACGCCGTGAGCGTGGCGTGTGTAAGTCATGGCCGCACATGACATCCGTGCCATAATTTGCATGTAAGGATCTGTTATTTGTGTTCGTCATACAGTCATGTCACGCCATATCAAATTTGGTATATATCGAGGAAACGAAACGGCTGCGAGCACGCCGTGAGCGTGGCGTGTAAGTCATGGCGTACATGACATCCGTGCCATAATTTGCATGTAAGGATCTGTTATTTGTGTTCGTCATACAGTCATGTCACGCCATATCAAATTTGGTATATATCGAGGAAACGAAACGGCTGCGAGCACGCCGTGAGCGTGGCCTGTAAGTCATGGCGTACATGACATCCGTGCCATAATTTGCATGTAAGGATCTGTTATTTGTGTTCGTCATACAGTCATGTCACGCCATATCAAATTTGGTATATATCCAGGAAACGAAACCGCTGCGAGCGTGCCATGAGCGTGGAACGCAAGTCATGTCATACATGACATACATGTTATGATTTTTATGTTAATACTTGTCATCTCTATTTGTCACGCAGTAACATTGCATAATACCAATTTCAGTATATATCCAGTGAATGAAACGGCCGCACGCGCACCATGAGTGTGGCATGTAAATCATGTCATAAATGGCATACATGTCATAATTGTTAATACCTGCTTTTTATGTTCGTCATACACTCTTGACAAGCCTCAATATTTTTGGTATACCTTAAACTAAGAAACGGCCGCGAGAGCGCTAATAATGTGGCATGTAGATAATACCGTTCATGACATAAGTGTCATGAGTTTCATGTTATGACCTGTCATTTATATTCTTCATGCAGTGATGTCATGCCACAGCAACTTCGGAATTTCATACATTCAAATCTGTATGCCATCTCGGACACTTTTCGTATGACATCACTCAACACATAGATAGCATATAAGTCATTGATTGTAATTAACCCGAACTCCTAATTAATGAGAACAATAAACAGTACAAACCAATGATATGAAATTGTTATCTACCACCTTATCGTAACTGTTCACATTGAAACACTATATGTACTGTACTACATATGTGCTTCTACACTGAGAGCTTCCCCCATAAGTTTAAATTAAATGGTTAGATTAGTGATAAATATTTATTACGGTTATGAAATTCCTGATGCTTCATCCACATAATGTACGTCACATCTGCAGACTTTTGCTGAGTTTTTACCATGATCAACGTCCACTTTCTCATCGATTTACCGACAGGTGATTCTTTACCCCTGTAATGCTGCTTTCCTGCACTATCGATTTGGAAAAGCTCCTCAGGAAAAAAATCCACCCAGCGTAATCCCGCGAAATTGCAAACACAAAGACAGGTTGTCCTACCGTACATGCCACTATAGTGCAATTAGCGAATACGTTATCGTTGCGCTACAATTAGCTTTTCAAAAATCACCCCATACATTTTCAATGGATGCACAAAAGTGTCTCGGGAAAAAAATTCCAGCCGACCGATTAAAACTAATCGCGTTGTACCACATAAGGTGGTTGTCAGCATTAAGTGCCTGAAGTGCAATTAGCGAAAAATCAGGCATTGCTCAGTAATCATTTTTTGAAGAACGCTCCCCATAGAGTTACGCCCAGCGCTTCCCCTTGGGGGTCGGCTTTGCCGCACTAGTCGATGTCCCAGATTGCTGGACATGTGGGTGCTTCCCTACTTCATGAAAAGTGACCGGACGCTGGTCGCAGGACGCGGGAGGGAGGGACGGACAAAGCCCCGAGCATAAGATGCTTCGCA
>JALIZH010002130.1:0-61559 GCA_030522465.1 Rhipicephalus appendiculatus
AGATCCCTTTCCAGATAAGAAACCTCCTCGCCGGCCGCGCAGTTGACGCGCCACCGCCGGAGGTGGAAACACCGGCGCGCCGCCGTCAGCGATTTTCGGTCCGGCACACAGGTCTAGGCGCAACCAATCAGGGCGCAACAGCAAGAGCTCACGCGCTTTCCGGCAGTGAGGAGCAGCAGGAAAAGCGTTCCTGTCGAATGCGCAACAGCAAAAGCGTTCCCGCCCCCGGCGGCACCCGAAGCCGCGACGGCGCTCGCTGCCTGCTCAATCGCCGCGATGGAGACCCTGTAGCGTGCTTGCGGTTGCGTCGCCCTCGGTCGTTACTTCAACCATGGAAACACTATAAAGCCTCTCCCAACCATTCTATTGGTGCTCCAACGAAGGCAAGAGACGCACAAAGCTCGCGTCAACAGGTTGAAATAATATAAAGCACCTGTGTAATTATCATTAAGTGCTGGTGGACCTCGAAGCTAATCGCTTGCGTGCTTTTATTCTAGATCATTGACACGTTAACGACAGGAGATTGATTAGTCAAGCACGCCTACTTAGCTTTACTTATAGTTACTCGATGAATATTTTTCAACGGGAGATGTCGGTGGAGCTAATGTTTCGACAACTGGCCACGTTTTCTGTTACATACTGTTACATAGTTACATAGTAACCTCGCAATACTTTATAAAAACAGCCGCGCAGCGTCGAAATAAATACAGTAAAAGCTTGTTAATTTGAACTCGAAGGGGACTGTAAAGTTGTTCCAATTAAGCGGGAGTTCCAATTAACTGGCAGGCGCTAGAATCAACAGACATCGCGTTACACTCTGTAAAGAGAACCCAGAAAGGCCACCTCTGGACTCGCTCCCGCAAATTAGTCGATACCACACGTTTGTGGCAGGTAATTTCGTAAATTAAGTCCATGCTCTAACAGCGAAGAGAACTTATTGATGACTCAGTGATACACCAGAAACAACAGCTACTTGCACTCACGTGAGCCGTGATCCTCATTAACAAAGTATACCAAGGTATTCGTGCTGCAAAACACGTTCATTTACATAGTAGAGTTAACGCAATCAAAATTTAAAGTGTATCTTTCTGAGTTCATTTAGAACAATATTGAAATTACCCAAGGTGACAGGGCTAAAGGTAAACATTACCTAACTGCACCCGTAGAGCAGTAGCAGTAGAATGACCACATTTACAACCATAAAAGCATACATGGAAATCAATCACTACACTTTTTTTACACAGATGAAAGTAATGAGTAATTTGGGTCATCATTCTCTGCCGATATCCCCGAGGAAGGACCGTTGTAGATACCGACGCGTTCGAATTATCGGGAGTTTTCCCCACAGAAATACATAGGGCTTTGCCGGGACCGGGGCGTCAGTTCGAATTAACCGAGTTCGAATTCACGAGCTTTTACCCTATTTGAAAGCATCTTACGATGCACAATTTGTCGCTATTGGATAACCCATCTGCGTTTGATCCATGTATTTACCCCACGGACGTGTTTGGGTCTCAACTTTCACGGCATTAACTTCCCAACATGCATATGAGAAAATCATAATTCGAGGCTTGATATCAAGGCATTAAAAAAGGGCGTTTCAGGCGCCAAGAATAGGCAGTGAAAGAAGCCTTTTACGCCTTCAACGTCGTAAAAAAATTGGGGGACCCTTAAGCTTCGTCTTTAAGAGTTCAACGCGATAGCGATATCCCTGTCCCCAGTGCGTACTTCAATCACTTAGTGCATGGGTAGCATGCTTTAAACCACGAGCAATTATGCGTGGGAAATGCGCGAAATGTTTTCGCACTTGCTATGCACCCACTACGTGGTCGTAAGGGAATACGCGCAGTAACATGTGTGCCTTTTGTATAATGGGTGGACGGCTTTGAACCACAATGTCGTTATGATACTCAAATTTTCTGACGCCCGATGGCAATGTACGCTTGTACCTCGCAATGTTACTGCGATATTACATGCAGCATTGTGGCACCTCTACAGGACGCATCTGCTTGTAAAGCATGAAAGTTATTTTCAGTGCATTTACAAGCAGAGGAAGTTATTTTCACTGTATTTCGAAGCATACGCGCGGCTCTGTGGTAGAACACCTGCTTGCCACGCAGACGGCCTATGTTCGATCCTCACTCGGACCCGGAAATTTTTATTATTTATTTTATTTGCATCTTTCTCGATTTTTCGGTCACGGACAAGATAATGATTTTTCGCTTACAACCAACGACGCCGCCGCCGACGCCGAAATTTCTGCGAAATGAGCTCTTTAACGCTATCGCGTTAATATAGGCAGAATAAACTTTCGCATACAGTGGAGCCCACTTATAACGATATCCAAGTGCCACGTAAATCCTACAGTTATAACCGATAATTTTTATAAGTGGGTCGACAAATTCAAAAGAGAGACCAAAACAATTTATTTCCATGCAAGTAAGGTAGTGGAACCATGCACTTGTTTGAAAAAAAAGCCATAGTCTGTCAGATTTGATTGCTTCACGCGAAGCTGGCGCACATCGTTCTCAAGGGCATCTAGGTGTGCTCCACGTAGCTGAGCGGGAGCTCCTTCGCGAAAACAGAGTCCCTGGAGGGACTGCATCATCCGTTGGGCCTCCTTCGATGACGGTACCTTGGTAGGCTACTCAACCACGTCGTCGGAGTCGTAGCTCTCACCGCTGTCCGCAGCACGCATACGCACAGTGATCTCCTCATCACTGAGGCACTTGGAAGTTTCCACAACATCGTATGCATGAAGAAAGTCGTCCAGACCCGACGCATTCTCGTTAAGCGGCGACCACAACTCCAGCGTCCCTTCGTCGTCGGGCACTTCGGAGGCCCCTCCTGGTATCGCTTCCTCCTCGCCTACTTTCTTCTCACGACGTCGTCGAACGAAGCCCGCCTGCCTGAAACGGTTTTGTACCGTGGGGGCGCGGTCGGCGTGAGGAGCCATTTTCAATGCGCGCTGTCGCCAGATTCAATCGGCATATCCGATATGGTGGCACTGGGGCATCGTAATAAGCAGTTCATTTTAAAATAAAAAGCATACGAAATGGACGGTGCCGACGCTGTTCATCGTTAAACCCGATACATTGTTATAAACGGCATCGTTACAAGTGGACTCGAGTGTCTATACAAACAATTTCAAACGGACACGTGCGCAACCTGCACTTACGACAGGGCTACAAGAAATGGTAATGTTTATATTGATGAAGGCACTAAAAGCTGAACTTAGCCAAACAATTGTCTTTTGCGCCATGTGGTTCCCAGAACTCAGTCTCAGTTTAATCTCTAGCACGGTGTGTCAAGTGTCCAATGTCGAATCAACAGATCCCGAGTGTGTTTCTTTTCGGCATAACTGAGAAGCTCGGAGCAAAACCAGATAGCCAGACTGCCCTTTTGTGTTTTTTGACGACTACGGGCCTCTGCAAACTCCTTTGCTTTTGTACAGTGCTACGGCTACCTACGCGTCAGCACAGTTACTGACCTTTTTCTGCTCTCCTTCAATTCTCTCTTTTCTCTCTCTCATCTTTATGCTCCCCTTTCCCATTGCCCCAGCGTAGGTTAGCCAACCGGGCATGTGCCTGGTCAACCTCCCTGCCTTCTCTCTTGTTTTTCTTCCTTCCTTCCTTTCTTCCAGACTGCTTAAGACCACAGGAGAAGGATGCCTCCTACCGGGGCGATCAAATCACGTGACGTTAGAGCCTATTCCTCCCCGTACGGTGAACACCTTGAAATGTAAATTACACACAAAACAAAAGCAGCGTGAATATCATATCTTTTTTTCTTGTTTTTCCCTTCAGTGTCATTTCCCCTGACGGCTCTCCGCGCTTTCGCATGCTCTAGAATTGGTGTATATGCTTCCTACGAGACCGGAGTGGCGCATAGGTTGGCCATTATGTTCAACGGCTGCCCAGTGAAGCCACCCATCGCGAGCGCAGAACACCAATACGGCGCTATGTTCCGGCGCTGGCGACATGCAGGAGACTTATCATCACGCACTGAGCAACACAGCACTCTTAACACGAAGCTTCATATTCATCGCGTTCACGGACAAAAACATACGTGTAACAGTTTCACAGTGCTTAGGCAATGCCGGAGGCGTGCACGACGTGGAGCAGTGGCTCATAAACCAAAAAAAATGTCCATTAAGTGAACCAAGTAAGAATTAAGGTAAATCGAATGGCCATTTAGCGTGCTAATGTTGACGGAGTTAATTCAAAGTGAATTAAAAAACTGAAATGGTAAATTGATTAAGGGGCCTTATGTGAACCGTAGGTATAATGCATTTAGTGAAGCTATTTGGCAAGGCACTGACCAAAAGTGCGTCCGTTTGTATAGTTGCGTGCGGTATGCGCTACTTGCGGTTGCATATACAGGGGCACAAGCATGCGCCAACCGTTCGCGCCAAATAAGGGCCACGGCGTGCCAGCCGCGCCAAACTACGCTGCTGCTATGCGTTAATGTGCTGCAGTTGGCTGAACGAATAGGCTGAACCCCGTGGACTTCCGAACCGTCAATGTTGCCCGACAACATACCCAACGGTCCCAAACGGCACTCCAAAGCGAAAAATGATGATAAATAGTGTTCATAAAGGCGCGGATTTTGAGAACAAAAAATGTCCTTATTGGCAGTGGCAGGCATTCTGGCACAAGCGTCAAAATAGCTCTGTACAGGGACTATAGAAAGACTACAAAAGTCCTTCTTACCATCCAATTCATGCTGATATATCAAAGTGGTGAAATAGGAGCGCAAGGAACAAAACACGCATTGGCCTAAGATCCAGTACCTAATCATAACACATAATTCCTCACTCTTTGAAACCCAGAGAAATTACCTCACGTGACATCGAAGTCATGCTTGCTTCCAAGTTGGCCGTGAAGTTCGCAGCCATCACCTCCGACAGATCCGCTGTTGTGCAGTCTCCTCGCACTCGTGCCGAAAGGATGCTACACACACCGAAGAGCCGTCGAAAACTAGGAGGACTTTACGGTCTTTCTCGCGCGTGCGATGATTAACATACTTCCGCGGACCAAATAGCTATTCCCAATGCCTGCATACAGAAACACATGGACGCAGTCTAAACTAACTGACGGGCAGCGATTGTTAGAAACTACTGCGGACAGAAACTAGCCGAGAAACTTTTGAACAGCGAGAGCCCGAGCAGCGCGCGAGTGAACGTTTCCAACAGCAACGACTCAGCTGCTCCTACCTGGTCGCTGTCCCATCCCGACCTGCCCGCGACGTCCCTTTCCAGATGAGAAACCTCCTCGCCAAAAATCGGCAGCGCGGGTCGCCATTGTTTCGTTAAATCCACCTCTTCTTATCGCGGCACTCGCGCTCTCCGGCAGTGACGTGCCGGCGCGTCCGGGACGTCAGTTCCTGCTTCGGCGGCAGCCGAAGGCGCGACGCCGCTCGCTGCCGTATGAATCGCCGCGCTAGAGCCCTGCAGCGTGCTGGCGGTTGCGTCACACTCGGTAATTACTATAACCATGGAAGAACTATACAGCATCTCCCAACCATTCTATCGGTGCTCCAACGAAGGCAAGAGACGCACAAAGCCCGCGCCAACAGGTGGAAATAATATAATCCACCTGTGTATTTATAATTGAGCGCTCGTGGGCCTCGACGCTAATCGCTTGCATGCTTCATGCTAGATCATTGACACGTTAAACACACGAGATTGATTAGTCAAGCACGCCTACTTAGCTTTACTCATTGTTACTCGATGAATATTTTAAATGCGAAGCATTTCTTAGCGAACTTCGGCGACTTTGAGCGTATCTATCTAGCCGCCTACGACTTTGTGCTCTCCTGGCCGTATCGTTAATAGGATTTATATTAAAATTGGCATGGCATAACATGAATTTCTGACGAACATGATTGACTGGTCGTATCATGAAAATCATGAATAACTTGTCATCAAAAGTAAGATTTACACGCCATGGCCATAGTGCTCCTGCGGCTGTTTCCTTAACTTTATATATCGAAAGATTGGTATGATGAGACATTTCTACATGACCAACATGAATGACAAGTAGTAATATGAAAATAATGACTTGCATGTCATGTACAACATGACTTACACGCCATGTTTATGGTGCGCTGACGGCCGTTTCGTTAGCTTGATATACACCAAGTTTGGTATTGCATGACACGACTGTATGACAACCATAAATGACAAGTGGTCATACGAAAAGTATGACATCTCATGTGCAACATGACTTGCATGCCACGCTCACGGCATGGTCGCGGCCGTTTTGATAGCTTTATATACACCAAAATTGGTATGGCGTGACGTGACTATATGACGAACATAAGTAGCAGGTTTTAATATGGAAATCATGACATGTCATGTGCGACATGACTTGCATGCCACACTTATGGCACGCTCGTGGCCGTTTCGCTAGCTTGTAATACACCAAATTTGGTATTGCGTGACGTGACTGTATGACGAACATAAATGACAAGTGGTAATATGGAAACACGAGATGTCATGTGCGACATGACTGGCACCTTAATGTGGTATTGCGTGACGTGACTGTATGACGAACCTACGTAGCAGGTGGCAACATGAAAATCATGACATGCATGTCGTCTAAAACGACATTTACATGCCATGCTCATGGTACGCTTGCGTCCACTTTGCGAGCTTGATATACACCAAAATGGGTATTTCGCGACGTGACTGTATGACGAACATAAATGGCAGGTGGTAAATAAAAAATGGGGGGACCCTTAAGCTTCGCCTTTAAGAGTTGAACGCGATAGCGATATCCCGCCCCTACTGCGTACTTCAATCACTTAGTGCATACTATGTAATGGGTAGTATGGTTTAAACCAGGAGAAATCATGCGCGGCAAATGTGGGAAATGTTTCCGAACTTGCTATGCACCCACTACGTGGTATTAAGGGAATACGCGCAGTAAGGTGTGGGCCGTTTGTAATGGGTGGTTGGCTTTAAACTATGGAATCGTTATGATAGTCACATATTCTGACGCCCGATGGCAATTTACGCTTGTACCACGCAATATTCCTGGGATATTACATGTTATATTGCGACGCCTATTAAAGGACGCTTGCGTTTGCGAAGCATGCAAGTTATTTTCACAGTATATCCAAGCAGAGATTGCCTGGTCATGACGTGCTAGTACGTGTGAAGAAAATGCCTATTTCACCAATAACGAAGACATTTTTCTACAAAGCTCACACAGAAACACTGCCTGTAAAAACCTGGTTAAGCACCAAAGGTATCTTTCTATCCTCAATTAATTGCCGCCTCTGTGAAGTTCCAGAAACAATAGATCATTGTTACATTAGTTGTAAGGACGCCATCCTCTTTTGGGACGTCCTGCAGAGGGCTTTTAAAAAGCAACTTGATTTAAATTCTCACACCATACGTTATCTGGTACCACCCAAACCCAATGCTAAACCCAATGCTATGCCAGTTGACATGCTCTTGTTAATGGGCATGCACAGTTTACGGAAAACTCGCATGTTAGAGAGGCATGCGGAATCAATGGTGTCTTCGCGGTCACATTTCGTGCAAATGACTGTACAGCTAAAAGACTTCTATGAAGAACTACAGTTTCGGCCGGACTGGTATCCACAGTTCATAAAATGCACTGCTCAAATACCCTTTTAGAACAAAGTGTTGCGTGAAATTTGTTTTGTAATGCCTATTGTACATTGGTGGAGGCAGCCTTAAGTTTTTGGACGCTATGTGTATACATGAACCTCATTTGTAATAAATACCATGTAAGAGAGAAAAAAAAGAGGCATGGCTGTGTGATAGAACACCTGCTTGCCACGCAGACGACCCGGGTTCGATCCTCACACGGACCCGAAAATTTTTATTATTTATTTTATTTGCATCTTTCTCGATTTCTCGGTCACGGACAAGATGATGATTTTTCGGTCACGGACAATATGATAATTTTTCGCTCACAACCAACGACGCCGACGCCGACGCCGGAATTTCTGCGAAACGAGCTCTTTAACGCTGTCGCGTTAAAACTTCCGACATGCATGTCGTATACAACGTGATTCACATATCACGTTCATGGTGCACTTGCGCCCAGTTCGCTAGCTTGATATACACCAAAATTCGCATTGCGTGACGTGACTGTATACGAACATAAATAACAGGCCCTAGCATGTAAACCATCGCATGCATGTTATTTATATCGTGATTTGCTCCTTGCTGGCTGCTTCGCATTGCATCGATTCCCACAGTGCGTGGGATCTGCCGGCTTTTTAACGGGAGATGTCGGTGGAGCTAATATTTCGACAACTGGCCTCGTTTTCTTCGAGGCAGGAATTCGCACTTGACGCTAAAAAGACAACTTGCCGAAACGTTGGCTACGGCGACTCCTCGTGTTCAAGAATACTCAACTCTTCAAGCCTCGATATTCTCGTGAACTGTTACATTGTACCTTCGCCATGCTTTATAAATACAGTCCCGAAGCGTAGAAAGAAATACAGTAAAAGCTTGTTAATTTGAACTCGAAGGGGACTGTAAAGTTGTTCCAATTAAGTGGAGTTCGAATTAACTGGCAGGCGCTAGAATGAACAGACATCGCGTTACCCTCTGAAAAGAGAACCCAGAAAGGCCACCTCTGGACTCGCTCCGGGAAATTAGTCGATTCAACACGTTTGTGGCAGGTAATTTCGTAAATTAAGTCCATGCTCTAACAGCGAGGAGAACTTATTGATGACTCAGTGATACACCAGAAACAACAGCGACTTGCACTCACGTGAGCCGTGATCCTCATTAACAAAATATACGAAGGTATTCGTACTGCAAAACACGTTCATTTACATAGTAGAGTTAACGCAGTCAAATCTTAAAGTCTTTCGTTTTTAGTTAATTTAGAACAATATTGAAATTGTCCAAGGTGACACGGCTAAAGGCAAACATTACCTGACTGCACCCGTACAGCAGTAGCAGTAGACAGACCACATTTACAACCATAAATGCATACATGGAAATCAATAACTACACTTGTTTTACACAGATGAAAGTAATGAGTAATTTGGGTGATCATTCTGGGCCGATTTCTGCGAGGAAGCACAAAAGCCAGAGGCCTCGCAGTTCCAATTAACCGTTGCAGATACCGACGCATTCGAATTATCGGTAGTTCTCACCCATACATATACATAGGGCTGTGACGGGATCGGGGCGTCAGTTATAATTAACCGAGTTCAAGTTAACTAGCTTTCACTGTATTTGAAATCATCGCACAATGCAAAATCTGACGCTATTAGGATGACCCAACGGCGTTCGATCAATGTTTTCGCTTCACGGGCGTGTTTTAGAGGAGAACTTTCACGGCATTAATTTCTCAACACGCATATGAGAAAATCATAATTAGAGGCTGGATTTATAGGCGTTAGAAACGGGCGTCTAAGACGCCAAAAGACGCCAGGCGAGCAGCCTTTTACACCTTCCACATCGTAAATATAGGTGGAATAAACTTTCCGCATAAATGCAAACATACTCTGACGAACACGTGCGCGACATGCATTTACTATAGGGAAACAAGAAATGCCAATGTTTATGTTGACGAAGCCACTAAATGTTGATGTTTGCCGCTCAATTATCCTTTGTGCCGCACGGTTATAGAAAGCTGTGTCTAAGTTTCATCTCTAGCACCGTGTGTCAAGTGGGCACTGTCGAATGAAGACATCCCGAGTGTCATTCTTTTCGGCGTAACTGATAAGGTCAAAGCAAGAGCAGATAGCCAGACTGCTGAAAGACCACAAGGGAAGGATGCTTCCTATTGGCGAGTCAAATCACGTGACGTTAGAGCCCATTTCTCCCCTTACGTTGAACACCTTAAAATGTAAATTAACAACAAAACAGAAGCCGAGTGCGCATCACATCTTTCTTTCTTCTTTTCCTTTTCAGTGTCATTTCCCCTGACGGCTCTCCGCGTTTCGCATGCGCTAGAATAACTGTATAGGCTTCCTACGAGATCGAAGTTGGGCATAGGAGCGCCATTATGCTCAACGGCTGCCCCAGTGAAGCCACCCGTCGCGAGCGCAGCACACCAATACGGCTCTATGTACCGGCGCGGGCGACGTGCTGAAGACTTATGCTCACGCGCTGAGCAACACAGCACACTTTTTTTTTTATTTCGAGAGTTTGCCCAACGGCATACATAGTTAAATATACAGATAGAGGCCGGTTTCCGCTATGTACATCAACAGTGCTCTATGGTGGGGCCCATAAGCCACAAATCATAATCTGGTGGTCTCGTCGGATGGAGGCCCACTGTTGTCAGGTAGCGCCGTCGTCTCTGGTTCAGGCCAGGGCTAGTCCACAACAGGTGCTTGATTGTAGCCGCGGACGCTTCAGTGGCACAGAATGGGCAAGTATCCCCAAATGGTCCATGCAGATGTTGTGGCCAGGCATATGTGACCGACGGAGTAAGTGCCGCCCCCCACACGAAGTCTCCGCAACACCACCTCCTCCTGGCGGGTAAGTCCGCCTGGGAGGTTTGAACCACACGGTGGAATTAAATCTCGTGTAGTGCGGCGGAGAATCTCCTTGCGGTGGAGGAAATCACCCCGAGGATCACTCGGGAAAGGCGCTGCTTGAGTTCGTGGCAGCTCACTGTGGGTGGCGGTGTCAGCTTGTATGTGAGCAGTAATTGTGTCCCGTGGTATCCACTGTATCCTTATCTGGCCAGGCATCTGTGCAGTTATGCGTTGTATGTCGTCTGCGAAAGTGCGCGCGTTATATACCTTGCGGAGCTCCTTTATGGCTGATGTAGAGTCGGTGCGTATTATAGTAAAGGATGACGACGATGTGGAAGCCGCGCTCACCAACTTTGTTGCGTCTCGTATTGCCAAAAGTTCAGCACTGACCGATGGAACCGGAGCTCTCAGGAGGTACAATTGATTGGCACACAAGTTTTGGTGCCCCGGCACCACGATTGACGTAACCACCTGCGTGTCCGTGCAGCTCGCATCAGTATAGGCCACCAGTGAGCCTGTCGCGAGTGCGGCATCTGCTTCTTCAATGTGGCGCCGGAAGGTAGTCGTTGGACGAGGGACTGGATTTCGGAGGCGGCCGATAGGTTTGTTATCCGTTAGTTGCCGGTGATCCCACGGTGGAAGGCTTACTATTAAAGGTGGCGAGACAGACACCGGATTGCCCATATACGCCGCTAAGTCCGCAGCAGGTGGTAGAAATGATGGCTTGAGCTCCCTTGCTTGCCGGCGTTGATAAATCAACTCGTCGATGGTGTTTAGTTGCGCCTCTTCCTGAAGTATCGGGATAGGTGTGCATCGTGGAAGCGCGGAAACGACGCGCATCGCTTCTCTATTGATGCATTCTAAACGGGCCCAATCTCTCACTGCAAGGTGCTGAAATTGAGCCGAATAAATAAGACGAGGCTGCAGCACTGCTCGAACAAGTAAACGGGCAATCTTCGTGCGGGCACCTCCAGCCTAGGAGCTGATTCGTCGTATGAGATGGAGCACCTGGTGCGCTTGTTGCTTAATTAAAGCGAAGCAATATATTGCTATAGGTTCTTCCACATCGCGTTCACGGACAAAAAGATTCATATAACAGTTTCACAAGGTTTAGGCGAGCCCGTGCACGACATGCAGCAGTGGCTGATTAGCCAAAAAAAAAGAAAACGAGCATTCAGTCAATCATCTAAGAATTAAGGTGCTAATGTTGACGCGCTAATTTGGTGATAATTAGCGTGCTAGTGTTGGCGCAGTTAATTAAAAGTCAATTAAGCGACTGAAATGGTAATTTGATCAAAGAGGCCTTAAGTGAGCCGAATGTATAATGCATTTAGTGAAGCTATTTAGCCACACTCCGACCAAAAGTGCGTCCGTTTATATAGTTGCGTGCAGTATACGCTACTTGCGGTTGCATATACAGGGGCACTAGCATGCGCCAACCGTTCGCACCACGTAAGGGCTACGGCGGTTCCGGCGCGTTAAACTACGCTGCTGCTTGGAGGTGTGTTATTGGAGCTGGCTGAACGAATAGGCTGAACCCCATGGTGTTCCGAACCGTCAATGTTGCCCGGCAACATTCACAACGGTCTCAAACTGCATTCCAAAGCGAAACATGATGCTAAATAGTGTTCATAAAGGCGCGGATTTTGAGAACAAAAAATGTCCTTATTGGCAGTGGCAGGCATTCTGGCACAAGCGTCAAAATAGCTCTGTACAGGGACTATAGAAAGACTACAAAAGTCCTTCTTACCATCCAATTCATGCTGATATATCAAAGTGGTGAAATAGGAGCGCAAGGAACAAAACACGCATTGGCCTAAGATCCAGTACCTAATCATAACACATAATTCCTCACTCTTTGAAACCCACAGGAATTACCTCACGTGACATCGAAGTCATGCTTGCTTCCAAGTTGGCCGTGAAGTTCGCAGCCATCACCTCCGACAGATCCGCTGTTGTGCAGTCTCCTCGCACTCGTGCCGAAAAGGATGCTACACACACCGAAGAGCCGTCGAAAACTAGGAGGACTTTACGGTCTTTCTCGCGCGTGCGATGATTAACATACTTCCGGACCAAATAGCTATTCCCAATGCCTGCATACAGAAACACATGGACGCAGTCTAAACTAACTGACGGGCAGCGATTGTTAGAAACTACTGCGGACAGGAACTAGCCGAGAAACTTTTTGAACAGCGAGAGCCCGAGCAGCGCGCGAGTGAACGTTTCCAACAGCAACGACTCAGCTGCTCCTACCTGGTCGCTGTCCCATCCCGACCTGCCCGCGACGTCCCTTTCCAGATGAGAAACCTCCTCGCCAAAAATCTACAGCGCGGGTCGCCATTGTTTCGTTAAATCCACCTCTTCTTATCGCGGCACTCGCGCTCTCCGGCAGTGACGTGCCGGCGCGTCCGGGACGTCAGTTCCTGCTTCGGCGGCAGCCGAAGGCGCGACGCCGCTCGCTGCCGTATGAATCGCCGCGCTAGAGCCCTGCAGCGTGCTGGCGGTTGCGTCACACTCGGTATTTACTACAACCATGGAAGAACTATACAGCATCTCCCAACCATTCTATCGGTGCTCCAACGAAGGCAAGAGACGCACAAAGCCCGCGCCAACAGGTGGAAATAATATAATCCACCTGTGTATTTATAATTGAGCGCTCGTGGGCCTCGACGCTAATCGCTTGCATGCTTCATGCTAGATCATTGACACGTTAAACACACGAGATTGATTAGTCAAGCACGCCTACTTAGCTTTACTCATTGTTACTCGATGAATATTTTTAACGGGAGATGTCTGTGGAGCTAATATTTCGACAACTGGCCTCGTTTTCTTCGAGGCAGGAATTCGCACTGGACGCTAAAAAGACAACTTGCCGAAACGTTGGCTACGGCAACTCCTCGTGTTCGAGAATACTCAACTCTTGAAGCCTCGATATTCCCGTGAACTGTTTACATTGTAACTTCGTCATGCTTTATAACTACAGTCGCGAAGCATGGAAAGAAATACAGTAAAAGCTTGTTAATTTGAACTCGATGGGGACTATAAACTTGTTCCAATAAGGCGGTGTTCGATTTAGCGGGCAGGCGCTATAGAATCAACACACATCGCGTTACACCCTGAAAAGAGAACCCAGAAAGGCCTACTCTGGACTCGCACCCGCAAATTACTCGATACACCACGTTTGTGGCAGGTAATTTCGTAAATTAAGTTCATGCTCTAACAGCGTAGAGAATTTATTGATCAGTCATTGATACACCAGAAACAAGCAGCAACTTGCACTCACGTCAGCCGTGAGCCTCATTAACAAAATATATGAAGGTATTCGTGCTGCGAAGCTCGTTCATTTATATGGTAGAGTTAAGGCAATCAAAATTTAAAGTCTTTAAAGTCTTTCTTTCTGAGCTCATTTAGAACAATATTGAAATTGTCCAAGGGGAGAGGGCTAAAGGCGGACACTACCTGACTGCACCCATACAGCAGTAGGAGTAGACAGACGACATCTACAACCATAGAAGCATACATGGAAATCAATCACAACACTTGTTTTAAACAGATGAAAATAATGAATAAATTGGGTGAGCAATCTGGGCTGATTTCAACGAGGAGGCATCAAAGCCAGAGTGCTCCCAGTTCGAATTAACCATTCTAGATACAGACGCGTTCGAATTATCGGGAGTTTTCACCCATAGAAATACATAGGGCTGTCCCGGAACCAGGGCGTCGGTTCAAATTAACCCAGTTCGAATTAACGAGCTTTTACTCTATTTCAAAGCATCGCAGGATGAAAAATCTGACGGTATTAGGATGATACAACGGCGTTCGATCAATGTTTTCGCTACACGGGCGTGTTTTAAGGGTGAACTTTCTCCGCATTAATTTCTCGAGATGCATTTGAGAAAATCATAACTAGAGGCTAGATTTATAGGCGTTAGAAACGCGCGTCTAAGGCGCCAAAACAACGCCAGGCAAGCAGCGTTTTACGCCTTCCACGTCGTACATATAGGTGGAATAAACTTTCCGCATAAATGCAAACATACTCTGACGAACACGTGCGCGACATGCATTTACTATAGGGAAACAAGAAATGCCAATGTTTATGTTGACGAAGCCACTAAAAGTTGATGTTTGCCGCGCAATTATCCTTTGTGCCGCACGGTTATAGAAAGCTGTCTAAGTTTCATCTCTAGCACCGTGTGTCAAGTGGGCACTGTCGAATGAAGACATCCCGAGTGTCATTCTTTTCGGCGTAACTGATAAGGTCAAAGCAAGAGCAGATAGCCAGACTGCTGAAAGACCACAAGGGAAGGATGCTTCCTATTGGCGAGTCAAATCACGTGACGTTAGAGCCCATTTCTCCCCTTACGTTGAACACCTTAAAATGTAAATTAACAACAAAACAGAAGCCGAGTGCGCATCACATCTTTCTTTCTTCTTTTCCTTTTCAGTGTCATTTCCCCCTGACGGCTCTCCGCGTTTCGCATGCGCTAGAATAACTGTATAGGCTTCCTACGAGATCGGAGTTGGGCATAGGAGCGCCATTATGCTCAACGGCTGCCCAGTGAAGCCACCCGTCGCGAGCGCAGCACACCAATACGGCTCTATGTACCGGCGCGGGCGACGTGCTGAAGACTTATGCTCACGCGCTGAGCAAGACAGCACACTTAAAGCGAAGCTGTACATTGCTATAGGTTCTTGCACATCGCCTTCACGGACAGAAAGATTCATGTAACAGTTTCACAGCGTTTAGGCGATCCCGGGCCCGTGCACGACATGCAGCAGTGGTTCATTAGCCAAAAAAACATACATTGAGTCAATCAAGTAAGAATTAAGGTGCTAATGTTGATGCGCTAGTTTGGTGCTAATTAGAGTGCTAATGTTGACGGAGTTAATTAAAAGTCAATTAAGCGACTGAAAAGGTAATTTGATTAAAGGGGTCTTAAGTGAACCGAATGTATAATGTTAATTAGAACTAACAGACAATGATGCCAAGGAACGTATAGGGGGGATGTCATTAGAAGTAATTGTAATGTAATTCTGAAGAAAAGAAAAGTGGACGAAAAGATAACTTGCCCCCGGTAAGAAAAGTGGACGAAAAAGATAACTTGCCACCGGTCCTTGCCGGTGGCAAGTTATCTTTTCGTCCACTTTTCTTTCTTCAGAATTACATTACAATTACTTCTAATGACATCCCCTATACTTTCCTTGGCATCATTGTCTGTTAGTTCTAATTAACATTGTGTTTAACAAATCGAACGAGCCCTTAAGTTTACGCTTCTTTCCTTCATTCATAGCAAGGGTCTCGTTCTGGCAGACTTGATGCCTTCAGGTGGTATGCGAGGGATTATTAGTCAGCTGGCAGCCCGTAATAAGATCACGTGCTACGTGACGCCCACAGGCAAAAAGAGTGCTCCACACTCGCCGTAATGGCAACCGACGGCGCTGACTGACGGTCCCACGTTTAAATGAACATATATACCCTATAAAGTGGACGGAGGGATGACCGCCACCGTAGCTCAGTGGTAGAGCATCGGACGCGTTATTCGACGGTTGCAGGTTCGGTCCCTGCCGGTGGCAAGTTATCTTTTCGTGCACTTTTCTTTCTTCAGATTTACATTACAATTACTTCTAATGACATCCCCCATACTTTCCTTGGCATCATTGTCCACTGTGGATGGGTCGGCAGGGTCGGTGATCTTTCCTGCAACAGCAACCACCGTGAAGATCAGGCTATCTCACCAGACGACATCGACAGCTGCGGAACTTGCTGCTCTACGAAGCGCACTTAAAGTAATTCACCATCAACAAGCCAAGAAATGGAGCGTGTTCACGGATTCCAAGGCAGAATTACAGTGTTTGATGTTCGCCTTACGTCGGGGACCTCATGAACAACTAGTGTTGGAAATCAGAGAGCTCCTCCACCACCTCTTCATCCAAGGACATGACATCACGTTTCAGTGGCTTCCAAGTCACTGCGGCATATTGGGCAACGAACATGCCGACACAGCTGCTAGATCTGCGCACGAAGACGGTATACAAGAAGCCATCCCTTTCTCAAGGACTAATGCTGCCATGAAAATACGAGCGATTGCACATGAAGATGTTAAATCCCTGTGGAACGAAACAAGTTTACGACACACGCGTCTGTATGGGCTGGACCCGTCTCGTCGACTTCGGCCTCCGTCCGGACTCTCTCGACTCGAGACAACGGTGGTTTGCCGACTGTGGCTTGGTGTCTCTTTTACCAAATCTTTTGCCTTCCGAATCGGCATGGAAGACAGTGCTGCTTGCGACCATTGCGGCAGCGATGAAACTATTGACCACGTGCTTTGTCACTGTCCTCGCTACAGCGCGCATAGACTGCTGCTAGCTGCTGTGTTGGCCCGCCTTGACGACAGACCCTTGTCAGAACAGTCAGTGCTCGAATGCCGACGCGAACTGTCTTCTCAGAGAAAATCAGTCAAGGCCTTACTGAACTTTTTGCATGGCAGTGGCCTACTGAATAGGCTATAGCGCCCTGCCCTCTTTTTCTTTTTTATTCGCGCGTCTACTCTCCTCTTCGCTTTCCTTTTCCATCTTTCTTTTCCCTTTCCCCCTCCTCTTAGTGCAGGGTACCAAACCCCGGATGCTACACTTCTGGTTAACCTCCCCTGCCTTTCTCTCTTTTTTATTCTCTCTCTCTCTAACTTCCCATGCTTTATAAATACAGTCGCGAAGCGTGGAAAGAAATACAGTAAAAGCTTGTTAATTTGAACTCGAAGGGGACTGTAAAGTTGTTCCAATTAAGTGGAGTTCGAATTAACTGGCAGGCGCTAGAACGAACAGACATCGCGTTACGCTCTGTAAAGAAAACCCAGAAAGGCCACCTCTGGACTCGCTCCCGCAAATTAGTCGATACAACACGTTTGTGGCAGGTAATTTCGTAAATTAAGCTCATGCTCTAACAACGAAGAGAATTTATTGATCAGTCAGTGCTACACCAGAAACAAGCAACGACTTGCATTCACGTGAGCCCCGAGCCTTAATAACAAAATATACGAAGCTATTTGTGCTGCAAAACACGTTCATTTACATGCCAGAGTTACCGCAACCACGCTTTAAAGTGTTTTTTATTAGTTTTTATAGAACAATATTGAAATTGTTCAAGGGGACACGGCTAAATGCAAACATTACCTAACTGCACCCATACAGCAGTAGCAGTAGACAGACGAGATTTACAACCAGAAAAGCATACATGGAAATCAATCACTACACTTGATTGTCCCAAATTAAGGTAATGAGTAATTTGGGTGATCATTCTGGCCCGCATTATGGTTATGTTAGGCCGATTTCTGCGAGGAGGGATGAAAGCTAGCAGGCCCCCATTTAGAATTAACCGTTGCATATACCGACGCGTTAGAATTATCGGTAGTTTTCACCCATACATATACATAAGGCTGTGACAGGACTGAGGCGTGAGATTTAATTAACCGAGTTCGAATTAACGAGCTTTTACTGTATTTGAAAGCTTCGCACCATGCAAAATTTCTCGCTGTTGGGATGACCTAACGGCGTCCGATCAATGTTGTTGCCCCACGGGTGTGAACTGGGGGTGAACCTTCACGGCATTAACTTCCACACATGCATATGAAAAAATCATAATTACAGGCTGGATTTCTAGGCATTAAAAAAGGGCGTTTCAGGCGCCAAAGAGGTAGGGAAAGCAACCTTTTACGCCTTGAACGTCGTAAATATACGCAGAATAAACTTTCGCATACAGTGCAGTCCACTTATAATGATGTCCAAGCGTCAAAAATATCCCATTGTTATAACCAATAATCGTTATAAGCGGGTCGACAAAAAAAAGTCAAAAGAGAGACCAAAACGTTTTATTTGCATGCAAGGAATGTAGTGCAACTAAGTACTTGTTTGAAGAAAAGCCATAGTCTGTCAGCTTTGATTGCTTCAAGCGAAGCAGGCGCCCATCTTTCTCAAGGGCATCTCCCCGTAGCTGAGCGGGAGCTCCTTCGCGAAGACAGAGTCCCCGTCGGGGACTGTATCATCCATTGGGCCTCCTTCGATGACGGTACCTTGGTAGGCTACTCAACCACGTCGTCAGAGTCGTCGTTATCACCGCTGTCCGCAGCACGCATACGGACAATGATCTCCTCATCACTGAGGCACTTGGAAGTTTCCGCAACATCGCATGCATGAACAAAGTCGTCCGGACCCGATGCATTTTCGTTAAACGCCGACCACAACTACGGCGCCCCTTCGTCGTCGGGCACTTCGGAGGCCCATCCTCGTATCGCTTCCTCCTCGCCTACTTTCTTCTCGCGACGTCGTCAAACGAAGCCCGCCTGGCTGAAACAGCTTTGTACCGCGGGGGCGCGGTCGGCGTGAGGAGCCATTTTCAATGCGCGCTGTAGCGAGCATCAATCGCTATATCCCATATCGCTGCACTGGAACATCGTAATAAGAGCTTTATTTTAAAATAAAAAGCATACAAAATGGACGGTGCCGTCGCTGTTCATCGTTATACCCGATACATTGTTGTAAACGGCATCGTTAAAAGTGGACTCGACTGGCTATGCAAACAATTTCAAACGAACACGTGCGCGACGTGCACTTACGACAGGGCTACAAAAAATGTTAATGTTTATATTGATGAAGGCGCAGAACTTAGCCACGCAATTGTCCTTTGTACCGTACGGTTCGCAGAACACTGTGTCTCAGTTTAATCTCCAGCACGGTGCGTCAAGTGTCCGCTGTCGAATCAACACATCCCGAGTCTGTTCCTTTTCCGCATAACTGAGAAGCTCGGAGCAAGACCAGATAGCCAGACTGCCAAAGACCACAGGAGAAGGATGCCTCCTACCGGGGCGGTCAAATCACGTGACATTAGAGCCTATTCCTCCCCGTACGGTGAACACCTTGAAATGTAAATTACAAACAAAACAAAAGCAGTGTGAACTTCATATCTTTTTTCTTGTTTTTCCCTTCAGTGTCATTTCCCCTGACGGCTCTCCGCGCTTTCGCATGCTCTAGAATTGGTGTATATGCTTCCTACGAGACCGGAGTGGCGCATAGGTTCGCCTTTATGTTCAACGGCTGCCCAGTGAAGTCACCCGTCGCGAGCGCAGCACACCAATATGGCGCTATGTTCCGGCGCGGGCGAAATGTGGGAGACTTATCATCACGCGCTGAGCAAGACAGCACCCTTAACACGAAGCTGCATATTGCTATAGGTTATGGCTCATCGCGTTCCCGGGCAAAAAGATGGGTGTAACACTTTTACAGCGCTTAGGCGATGCCGCACGCGTGCACGACGTGGAGCGGTGGCTCATAAACAAACAAAAAATCTGCATTATGGGAACCAAGAAAGAATTAAGGTAAATCGAATGCCCATTAAGCGGGCTAATGTTGACGGAGCTAATTAAAAGGGAATTAAGCGACATAAAAGATTAATTGATTAAGGGGCCTTATGTGAACCGTAGGTATAATGCATTTAGTGAAGCTATTTGGCTAGGCGCTGACCAAAAGTGCGTTCGTTTGTATAGTTGCGTGCGGTATGCGCTACTTGCGCTTGCATATACAGGGGCACTAGCATGCGCCAACCGTTCGCGCCAGGTAAGGGCCACGGCGTGCCAGCCGCGCCAAACTACGCTGCTGCTAGGAGTTAATGTGCTGCAGTTGGCTGAACGAATAGGCTGAAGCCCGTGGACTTCCGAACCGTCAATGTGTCCCGGCAACATTCTAAACGGTCTCAAACGGCACTCCAAAGCGAAACATGATGCTAAATAGTGTTGATCAAGGCGCGGATTTTGAGAACAAAAAATGTCCTTATTGGCAGTGGCAGGCATTCTGGCACAAGCGTCAAAATAGCTCTGTACAGGGACTATAAGAACACTACAAAAGTCCTTGTTAACATCCAATTCATGCTGATATATCAAAGTGGTGCAATAGGAGCGCATGGAACAAAACACGCATTGGCCTAAGATCCAGTACCTTATCATAACACATAATTCCTCACTCTTTGAAACCCAGAGAAATTACCTCATGTGACATCGAAGTCATGCTTGCTTCCAAGTTGGCCGTGAAGTTCGCAGCCATCACCTCCGACAGATCCGCTGTTGTGCAGTCTCCTCGCGCTCGTGCCGAAAGGATGCTACACACACCGAAGAGCCGTCGAAAACTACGGTGTTTCTCGCGCGTGCAATGATTCACAGACTACCGTACCAAATAGCTAATCAGAATGCCTGCATACAGAAGCACGTGGACGCAGTCGAAAGCAACGGACGGGCAGCGACTGTTAGAAATCACTGTGGACAGAAACTGGCCCAGAGAGTTTTGAACAGCGAGAGCCCGAGCAGCGCGCCAGTGAACGTTTCGGCAGCTACTGCTCAGCAGCTCCTGAGCTCGCCCTGCCCGCGACGTCACGACGTCACTTCTTCCTGCTCCTATCTTAACTTCGTGGTACACCATCGCAAGCGCGGGTTGCCGCTGTTGTTCCATCCTTCTTTATCGCGGCCACAGAGTGATCGCGGCAGCACTCGCGCTCTCCGGGTGTGGCGTGCCGGCGCAACAGGAGGAGCGTTCGGCACCCGAAGCCGCGGCGGCGCTCGCTGCCTGCTCAATCGCCGCGATGGAGACCTGTAGCGTGCTGGCGGTTGCGTCACACTCGGTAATTACCTCAACCATGGAAAAACTATAAAGGCTCTCACAACCATTCTATCGGTGCGCTAACGAAGACAACAGACGCACAAAGGCCGCGCCAACAGGTGGAAATAATATAATCCACCTGTGTATTTATAATTGAGCGCTCGTGGGCCTCGACGCTAATCGCTTGCATGCTTCATGCTAGATCACTGACACGTTAAACACACGAGATTGATTAGTCAAGCACGCCTACTTAGCTTTACTCATTGTTACTCGATGAATATTTTTAACGGGAGATGTCGGTGGAGCTAATATTTCGGCAACTGGCCTCGTTTTCTTCGAGGCAGAAATTCGCACTGGACGCTAAAAAGACAACTTGCCGAAACGTTGGCTACGGCAACCTCCTCGTGTTCGAGAATACTCAACTCTTCAAGCCTCGATATTCCTGTGAACTGGTATACATTGTAACTTCGCCATGCTTTATAAATACAGTCGCGAAGCGTCGAAAGAAATACAGTAAAAGCTTGTTAATTTGAACTCGAAGGGAACTGTAAAGTTGTTCCAATTAAGCGGAGTTTGAATTATTCGGCAGGCGCTAGAATCAACAGACATCGCGTTACACTCTGTAAAGAGAATCCAGAAAGGCCACCTCTGGACTTGCTCCAGCAAATTAGTCGATCAACACGTTTGTGGCAGGTAATTTCGTAAATTTAGTCCATGCTCTAACAGCGAAAAGAACTTATTGATGACTCAGTGATACACCAGAAACAACAGCGACTTGCACTCACGTGAGCCGTGGTCCTCATTAACAAAATATACGAAGATATTTGGGCTGCAAAACACGTTCATTTAGATGGTAGAGTTAACGCAGTCAAAATTTGAAGTCTTTCTTAGTTCATTTAGATCAATATTGAAATTGTCCAAGGGTACAAGGCTAAACGCAAACATTACCTGACTGGGCCGTATGCTTGCGTCTCTTACAACAGTCTTTAAAGGTTGTCATACCGATAAACGTAGGTGTTTTGTATTCAAGTATTTGTGCTTGTATGTGTATGTGTTTTTTCGTTCAAACATTCCATACATCCAAATTTACTTAGTGTGTTCGCATCTTTTCGTGCTCAGATATAATGTCATCTAAGGTTTCGGAGTAATTGAGAATAATAATAATATAATAATAATAATAATAATAATAATAATTATTATTATTATTATTATTATTATTATTATTATTATTATTATTATTATTATTATTATTATTATTATTATTATTATTATTATTATTATTATTATTGGAATAACTAATCCTTTATTTTTCGTCAAGAAGACGAGGGGGAAGCTGGGAGAAAAAGCTCAGACTAGCTCCTCCCTCCCCCCCTCCCCCCGGGAAAAAAAAAAGTACACTATGGCGAGCTTATAGCAGTGCGAATCCATAGCTATATTAACAGGGTCAATGAACTGGAAGTCAGAAGCAATGAAAGGATGGAGAAAGAGTATTATCAGAAACAATACAAAAGCATATTCATTGCAAATAAAAAAAATAACAACACATTGCAACAACTTAAAACAACTTATAATGCAAAATTAAACACCGAATTTCGGAGAATTAGACATTTACGAGAAATAAATCCGATAAACGCCGGATTTCCTCGAAAAGAAAGAAAATCTGAAATGCAGCCGCCCGAATTTCGAGAAAAATAAATTCCGAAAAACACGGAACCCTAATTATAATGTAGTCGGTGGCCTGCAGGACACTTGTAGAGCTTCGTGTTTGGCTTCTCATAATTAAGATACATGGTCTCACGTAACAATTAATGGCTTAACTAAATTACAGTTTGCATATGTATTTTTTATGATGTTACAGGTATAGTTCGATGCGTGGTCGGTTACCCCTGGTTTGCGTGACCGAGTGGTGTATTTCAGCTGTACACATTCGAGATTATTCGATATCGTGCCCATGAGTGACACTTCGGTCACCACTTAAATAAGGCTCCAAAAGAATGCGTGGGGTTGGATAGGCTCAACTTGAGTTTGAGAGTGGCACAAATAAATTTGGGCTTTTTAGCACGTAGCGTTTGCGTCATGAGAATGCACGATTGACTGAAAGAATGTTATTGCCAACATAAATGCAGCACGCATCAGCCGCAGCATTTGACTTGCTCGCTATGTACTGTACATCCACCCGCAAACGTCGTGTACAGATTATGAAGGTGAAAGCCTTCGATGATAAGGATTCAATGGGGGCTAGTTGGTACGGCATCGTTCTTTTGCTGCGCTAAAAATGTAACAGGGGGGACGACACGAGAACACAGAAGTGCGCAATTCTGTGTTCTCGTGTTGTCCCCCTGTCACATTTTAGCGCAGCAAAAAGGCCTTCGATGGCTCATCAAAAGGGAAGATTGACCGTCGGCGTTCCGCCTCGTCGGCGTCGGCACGAGTAGTGCAAAAAAATCACCATCGCGTGAAGGCGTCACCATATGTCGTCATCATGACGTCACAGATTGCCCAAATATGTGAAGACGTTATGACGTCGCCATGACGCCATATAACGTGATGTCACATGATGACGTGTTCACACATTGTCGCTTTTCACAGCCTCCATGATCGGCGGGCCGATCACGGAGGCAGTGCGAAACCGCGTTAGGTGCACAAAGTTTTGGAGCGGGGCGGGGAAAATCAATACATTGACTGACAAGAAGGAGAAGAAGGTGGCTTTCGCCTTCCGGTCCTCTTAGGGGGAATACACAAGGGGAACCTTGTGAGTTTCTAAATCCAACGAATCTAAACAATCACTCAAGTATATGCAGCCCATATTGTAGACGCTGAGCACGGGGTCGACGATAAAGAGGTCGCACAGGAACGTTCTGAGATGGTATCGCAGGATGCAAAAAGGCAGCGCGCCTTTTCCATACTGCGGTAGATAAGCACCAGTAGCCGGCGAGAAGCGTGCGCGGACGATAGTCGCAGTGCGCACTGGGATTCGCTCGCCAGCGTCCGATGTGAGCGGACGCGTTTCGAGCGCGCTCCGTCGATATCGACTACTTGGCCGGCGCTTAGCTGTCAAGCCATCACCGCAGCTGTTGCTGCGCTCGCTACTGGTCTGCACGTTATCTCCCGTCTGCAGCGACTGTTATCTGGGACGCTGTTTTCTGAGCTCGTCGGCGGCACCGCCGCTCGGCTTGCCGCCGGCGGCCATTCCTGCTAGTATTAACCGCGTCCAAGTTTCGTGCTTTCATGGCCACTCCGCAGTCTTCCGTGCTTCCAACTGACGTGCCACTACCCGAGGATATGGACGTACAGAGGCGTCCACTTCCACCTTAAACACCGCACCGTGCGGCCAGCGCTCCGCGGAGCGCCGCTCGCGGGCGCTTGGGGGAACTAGCGCGCAAGCGCAGTGAGAGCCGTAGGTGGGGTGTTCGCCGCGTCGTCTGCTAAAGCGCGGCGGCTCCGCCGAGTTGCGCTTGCTTTGCGGTGAAGCGAGCTTCGCTCTTGCTATGCACACGCCAATCGAGATCAGGTGCGGTTCTCGAGTAGCGCAGCGACTGCGCCTCGTTCCGTCCAGCTTTTGCTCCCCGTGTTTTTTCTCTCTTATGTATGCGATTTTACAAGTAATAAACCTTGGCCCTTGTATGAGTAAAATTTCGAAGTCGCCCTGACACTTTCGAAACTAAGCTACTCAGCTGCGTTGTGCCGAATAGTGAGAATATACCCGCTGCTCACGCGATTGTTTTTGATCAGCCTAAAAGTTAGGCGCAGCAACATTGGCGATAAATACAAGGTAAAGTCTGACATAACAGCTTTAAATGTCGAAAAGCTTCGACTCGTTACTCATCTGCAAACAAAGGATGCGAGCAGTTTGCCGATTTCAAAGAAGTTACCTAGCATTCGTGTTACCAGCTCCTCTGTTTTCATACGCTAGCGAATTTAGCTGGCCAATACGAAGCCCTAATTTTCTACTCATTTCCAACCGCGCCTCTTTGTACTATTCATGCAAACAAATTAAGAATCGTTCTAACCGCGTTTTCAGCTGAACTCATTCCAAGCAATCAGTACACCTAAGAAGCGCCGCTGACAAATCATTACTCTGTAAGCAGGCGCTGAATGAAGCATCACACCTTTTTTTATCGCTAGGCTACCCCAGGTCCGCATATCACTTTATATCTTTCTTGACTCAAAACTTCAGCACGACGCGGAAGGTTTTCTGTGAGCCCTGACATCGCAGCGCAGTCAAACTTATCTATTTTTTTTATTGTGATCGACCTTATGTCGAAAAACTTCCATCTCATCAAAACGATCGCGTGAGCTGCGGGAATATTCTAACTGTTCGGCACAACGCAACTGAGTAGCATAGTTGTGGGAGTGCCAGCGCGGCTAGGAGATTTTACTCATGTAAGGGCCAAGGTTTATGACTTGTGAGATCGCATACAGAAAAGAAAGAAAACACGAGGAGCAAAAAGCTGGACGGAACAAGGCGCAGTCGCTGCGCTTCTCGAGAACTGTACCTGACTCTGGATTTGCGTGCGCACTGCAAGAGCAAAGTTGGCTTCACCACAAAGCAAGCGCGATTCGGCGGAGCCGCCGCGCTTTAGCAGACGACACGGCGAAGGCCCCACCTACAGCTCTCACTGCGCTTGCGCGCTAGTTCCCAAGCGCCCGGGAAAGGCGCTCCGCGGAGCGCTGGCCGCACGGTGCGGTGTTTAAGGTGGAAGTGGACGCCTCTGTACATGCTCCAGACAACCTGACTGACTCGGTCGAGCCGCCGACTTGTCACGCCCCCCAAGAGTGCTGCTGCTACCGGACACCAACCCATTCGCCCCCACTCCGGGAGCTCGAGGAACAGAATAGCATTGAAGGCAAGTCTGACAATGCTTCTCGTCAAGCTCGCATTATCTCTACCGCGCCAAATGGTGAAAAACGCGCGCGAGGCTCGCTCTTGCCGACGCCCGAACGGGGAGTACACTAACGTGCCCGGGGATTTTTCCCACGCGAGACGCGCAAGTCACATGCTCCCGGCTTCCGCTCGTCACCAGGACGAAGATGGCAGTTGGATACCAGTCAGCTATCGACGTAAACAGCAAAGCCGTGCGACGGTCGCACCGACGCCGAGCTCAGGCTCCCAGCGCAAATATCCGCACACCGTCATCCTTCGGCCTAAGCAGCCGTGCCGCATCATGGATGAGCAGTTCATACGATTAGACAGAGTCATAACGCGCCACATTTCGGCTCATCTCGATCTCTCTGAGGAAGACCAACTGCCGGAGTTCACGGTTCGCTATTTAGGCCGTAGCAACCAGCTAGCTGTCGACGCGGCTGAACCCGAGGTGCGCGACGCCCTTCTTGCGATAGCATCTCTGCCACTCAGCGGAGAAAACGTGCCCTTTCACGCGTACGAAGCGGTTAGTCAGGATCAAATCAGAGGCATTATTCGAAACGCGGGAGACATGACTTCCGAGGAACTAATGAAATCATTGCACTGCCGCAAGTGCAAAATCCTACAGGCACGCCCACTCGGTGACAAAGGCACTGCCATGGTCACATTTGAAGGTAACAGCTTACCCTATAAGGTCGGCCTGCGGTCATTTACTATCCGTGTTTTTCCATACCGGGCACGAGTGTCCGTTTGTGATATCTGCCACAAGATTGGGCATCACAAGGAGCAATGCCCCAATACTATGGCAGCAAGATGCTCTACATGTGGTCTGCGGCAACATGAAGAGGGCACACACTGCCCGAACGCAGAACCGAAGTGCCGCAGCTGTGGTGGTTCTCACTTGGCCACAGCTACAAACTGTCCAAAAAGACGAGAAGTAAATAAGAAAATTGAACAGAAACGCAAGCCGGCTGCCAAAAGGCAACGCAAGAAAAAGAGCAGCGCAGGGGCATCAGCGCCGCAATCCCGAGACAGAACAAGGTTCCCCTAGAACCATCCCTCAAGCCAACGCGCCAGAGTTTCTACACCGGGCCACCGGCACCTCCAGCTGCACAGTCAGAAGTCAGCAGGAGAATCACCTTCGCGGATGTAGCCGCACAAGCAAACGCGCACCTAACTAATGATGGTAGCAACGGAGGACCGCATCCCTCATGCTCAACACTCGCGTCCTCGTTGTCGCAACCTGCCTCAGGTGCACAGCCGAAGCATCCTCGAAGGGATGCAGCTCAGTCAACGAGGCTTCCGCCTCCCAATGACTACCTACATTTTCCTGCCCCAACGATAGTTCAAGATATCGAGCGGCGTCTTGAAAACCGTATGGCACAAATAGAGAAGTCCATCCATGAAAAAAGTTGAACAGCTTATTAGCCGGGCCATTGAAAAATGCGTCCACACCATCATGGAGCGTATCATGCTTTCCGGCATGCTCCCTCTTGGCACAGTTTCGGCGACAACCTCAGGAGCACATGTAATGCGTACGCCTTTGGTACCATCAAACTCCATTGCTCCTCATGCAACGAAGCCTCATCATGGCTAGCTTTGCAAAATCATCTCCATGGGCGACTGTCCTGCAGTGGAATTGCCGTTCATTTCGTAACAAGAGGGCTGAAATAACCACGCGGTTCGCCAGCAAACAAGACAACACCAGTCCATTAGTCATTGCCCTTCAAGAAGTCAACGGCCCCGTGCTTAAAATAATGGGCTATGACGGCTACGCCCCGTCTGATGACCTAGCTGCTCCCACGAAGACGGCATTGTACGTGCGGCGGGGAGCTACGCACGTGCAATTAGATACGCAACCATGGTGCAGCACCACCCTTAGCGTTGTCGGTTGCCGGGTGGAAGTCTCATCACAGCGTACACTCCTCGTGTTCTGCGTCTACGTGGTGCCCGAAAACACAAGGAATAAAGCTAATAAGGCGCCGGTTGATCTCAGCTTCATCTCCCACTTTAAGAAGCTCTATCCACAAGATACCATACTGTTGTGCGGGGACTTCAACTCTCAGCATGTCGCCTGGGGATACAACCAATGTAGCCCGCGCGGCAGGCGCATCATGCAAGATGCCTCGGAGTACAGGCTGACACTTCTCAATACGCCCCAAACACACACGAGGCTGGCACAGACAGCTCGCCAAGCAGACACGTCACCAGATCTTACCTGGAGCACCCGTCCACAGCTATTTCGATGGGAGGTGCTGGACGATTGTATGGGAAGCGACCACTTTCCGATACTGATACATTTTCGAACAGGCTACGCAAATACGAAGAAGCCAAACGCCACTACACGGCTAAGTCACATCACACACTGGGACAAATACCGCGAGTTCCTGCAGCAGCAGCCTCCAGCCAAGAACATTGACCATCTGGTATCACAGCTATGCGCAGCAAAGCGGAAAGCCACGAAGAACCTGAGGGTTCCTTTTGACCATCCAGAGCCCGACAGACATCTCCTCACCTTATGGAATAGAAGGCTACGGATTCTCGCCCAGTACAGACGGTCTGGCCACGCTGCACACCACAAAGCACGGTTGCGCAAAATACAGCGTACCATTGAGGAATATACGACTACGCTCGCGTCAGACCGCTGGATGGTAATTTGTGAATCCATCAACGGGCAGACCCACACATCAAAGGTTTGGGCCATCCTGCGCTCTCTTCTCGGACAGCGCAAGACCTACAACGGCGCGGCTCGTGTGGCCCTCCGGGAAGGCATCAGCGCTCAGGAGCTCGCCGAACAGGCCGCTCAGGTGTTTTTCCCGCACCAGACGTCTCACCCAACAGACACCACGTACCAGAAGGACGAAAGTTCTGAAGACAGCGAGCCACTCAATAGTCCCTTCACCATGCTCGAGCTGGAGCACGCCTTGCAGCACGCTAACGCACGTAGTACTCCAGGAGCCGATGGGGTGTGCGTTGCTCATCTACGCAATATGCCCCTTGAGCATAAACGCGCTCTTCTGGAAGAGTTTAACCGCATCTGGGATACTGGGATCCTGCCCTCCACATGGAAGTTCTCGGTGGTCAAGCCCATTCCTAAGCCTGGTAAACCACCGCATACCTTATCCAATCTCCGTCCGATCTCTTTAACCTCGTGTGTTTGTAAAGTAATGGAGAGCATGGTCAACACTCGCTTGATGTGGTACCTTGAAGATCGCGAGCTTTTGGCCCCAACAATGTACGGATTTCGCCCAGGGCTGTCCACTCAAGATATACTCCTCCGCCTAAAAGATGATGTCCTCGACCCTAAATCGGTGCACCCACGGGCTGTTGTCGGAGTGGACATACGCAAGGCATTCGATGGCGTCCCACACAGTACGATCATGAACAAGGCACGTGCCCTTGGCCTTAGAGGGAAAATGTACAACTTCATAGCGGGCTTCCTAGAAGGGCGAAGCTACCAAGTCGAAATTGGTCAAGACGCCAGTGCCGTGCGAATGAACCACGTAGGTGTTCCTCAGGGCTCGGTGATCTCACCCACTCTGTTTAATATAGCTATGCACCAGCTACCAAGACGCCTTGCCGACGTATCGGGCCTGAAGCATGCGGTGTATGCCGACGATGTCACCGTGTGGACACATCAAGGATCCATCGGTGAGCAGGAGGATGTCTTACAAAGAGCCCTCAACATTATTCACGATTACGCACTGGAAACAGGCTTACAAACCGCCCCAGACAAAACAGAGTTCGTCGTCATTCATGGGGGCCGATCCACCTCTGTCAAACAGGAAGAAAAGCGGTCGTTTAAACTTTATATCGGTAATCGACCCATAACGCGGAAATCTACTATCCGAATACTCGGCATGCACTTAGATGAGAATTGCACAGCGAGCACTTGGTTCCAACGCGTTACGAAGACAAGCAAACAAATCCTGCACGCTTTACGCAGAATCTCTAATCGTACTCGTGGAGTCAACGAACGTGAAATGCGGCAGTTTGCTCAAGCTTTTCTCGTCTCTCGTATCATGTATGGGCTGCCGTATCATCCGGTCAACCGTACGCAAATGCTCGCGCTCGACCGGTTACTCAACGAGGCCAAACGCATTGTTACTGGACTTCCAAGGTACACACACCTCGATGCGCTCAAGAGCTGTAGCAAGCTCAACAACCTGTCCGAGCTCGTCGACGTGCACATCCAAACACAGGAGACGAGGCTTCGTGCAACAAACGCCGGGCGACACACACTCATGCTCCTCGGGTATGACATCCATACACTTTCTATTTTGCCCAACAAAACGCCGCCGTGGGAAATCACGGTACTCACCGATGGCAAGCCACTTCCACGCAATATGGATCCTCATCAGCGAGTGCGGCGCCTTGCCTACGCCAAGAGGCATGCAAAGGCTACGAGTTCCCTCCCTTTGGCTGAACGCATTATATACACGGACGCTGCACTTCCTACAGACGGCACCAGTAACACTTGTTATGCCACTGCGTGGTACGACCAGACGAACGGAAATCAGAACCGACGCCATCATGTGTCAGCAGAAGCGATGTACAGTACCCGAGCAGAGCTAGTGGCCATCCTAGATTATTTGGAGTGGGCCCTCGAAACTGCATCTGAAACTGAACCCGTTCATCATCGTGTGTACACAGACTCACAGGCTGCCCATCGGGCATGTGCTAACGTTCTCTATACAGACCCTGTATTGCAGAAAATCCGGCACCAGGCGCGCCTACTCCGCGAATGCGGTCACGATGTCACCATCCTCTGGGTCCCCGCACATTGTGGTATCCCCGGAAACGAGAAGGCTCACAGATTAGCGCGTGCTCATCTCTCCACCGCGCTAGCCAGAGCCTCTTATACTCAATTTCCTGTTCTAGCTACCACACCCGAGCTAGCAGATCCGATCGCAGAAAAGCACATCACTAAACAACGTCGTGCCGCTTACCTCACAGCAGTGGGCAATCCACTCTCGATACCGTCGATTCCGTCGAAGGTATTTACACGACGAGAGTCTGTGTTGCTTCGGAGAATTCAGACAGGAACACTGCTTACTCCTTTCTTGCTTAACCGATTTCACAGGGGTGGCACACCACCACCCGTAACCGGTGTCTGCTCCACATGCAACTGCCGTTCGGACCTCAACCACCTGTGTTGGGAGTGCCCCCTCTACATCACACCCCGGGTTCGTGCCCTGGCCACCATAAAGCGGGGACCCTGGCCTTCCTCTCTCCGGACATGGGCCTGTCCGGATCCCACGCTTCCGGATCGGGCCATCGAGCTCTGGCGAGCACTCCTCTTGTTCCTGCAGGACTCGGCGGCACCACCGGTTGGCGATCGGCTCCGCGACAGCCACAAGATTCAAGCGGCCCCCACTTAGCTGCCTCCAGAACGTCCTTTAATAAAGCGGAGGCAGCTCTACCACTTCCTTCTACCCTAATAACCCCCCCCCCCCCCCCTTTTTTTTTCCACCGCAGCGCCTGCGGCGCATTTCAAAGTGGAATAAACGTGGTTTCATTCATTCATTCAGTGCGCACTTCTGCTACTCGACATCACAGCCCCGACGCAGTAGCGAGAGTCGTCGTCGCGGTAGTGCTTGTTACATACATGACTCGTAGCCGATCGCTGCTTGCCGGTTCTTTGCACCACAACCCACTCTTCACGCAGTTTCTTATCCCACGGGCACTGGTGCAGGCTTACACCGGACTCGATCTGTTGCGTACGTCCGGCACTGCGGCACCGAGCAGCATATTGATCGCTTTCGGATGCAGTCACTCGTATCACAGTGGGTTCAGTTGTGTTCAAAATGTGAGAAAACCTCCGCATTCGAACAGACCGCAGCGCAGGTGGAGCTTGAAACTATTTTACGAAGCACGCGGCAGCGCTCCACAAGCAGCCGACGCGGCCGCTGAGACCGCGTGATCCTGCCAAGCACGTCACGCCGACGGTGGCGCCGGCGTTTCGAGTGGTGGCCCTAAGAAAGAAGAAGAGCAGATAAAGAACAGCCGGCCGAGGAACGACTTGGTAAAATTATGAATGTACGCGTGATTACAGGAGACGAAAAGCCACTTGGAAAAAGCTTCTCCATAATCAATGCCCAGCAAATTGGAAAGATTATCAATTTTTTTGCTGGCGTATTTAATTGACCGCTCGAAAGAAGAATATGATAGTAGACATTACGATTATCTTTCCAAATCAAATAATAAGCGTGCTTTGTTCGCATATCTTCAGACAAGAAAAGTACTGCCAACGCCTATAGCTTTAACATTAGAATCATGTACCTTGACGCCACAGGAAATGAACGCCTCGCTGGAAGACATAGCCAAATGTTTAGGCATCGCTTTACTACAAATCTTTCGGCTATTCGCAACATGTTGGTATCTTCGCATGAATTTCCGGAATTTTTTTTTTATCTGAATTGACTCAGACAGTACTATGTTTACCGAGGACAAGCCCTGGACCAGATGGAATTACGAATTTAATGTTAAAAGTTTTACTTGAGGGATAGCCCATTAATTGTTCTTTTAGAACTTGTGAATTATTCGGTAAAGAACTCATGGACACCGCTAGAATGGAAACTTGCTAAAATTATAATGCTGCTTAAGAAGCAAGATGGAGGGTACATTTTGATAACATAAGGCCAATAGCCTTGACGTCACATCTAGTGAAATTGATGGAGAGAATTATCCATACTCGAATCAATAGTTTTATTGGCGAGAGGTCATTTCTAAGCCCCTGTCAAATTGGGTTCAGGGCTGATTGTTCAATACGGCATGCCTATGTTGATTTAGAAAGTCGTGTACAGTTATCAGGACTACATAGATATGCGGATTTAGATACTTCAGACATCGCTAAAGTATATGATACCGCAGAAATGGTATTTTGATAGTCCGATTGGTATCTCTAGATTTCCCGGCATACATAGTAGCGTGGGTTCGCGAATTCCTTGTGGACAGAAAGCTTTATTGTTTTACAGGCGGCTTTTCATCATCTACTCACACACAAACGAGAAGAGTACTGCAAGGCTCAGCGCTTTCCCCGGTTCTGTTTAATGTACTAATGAGCACTATTCCAAATCATCAGGAAATAACAACTTACGTGTATGCTGACGATATCGCGTTCTTTGCAACGGCCGATAATATTCAGAAATTTTATGAAATGCTTCGGACTTACCCTAATACCCTGGAGAACTGGCTCGATGACAATTATTTTTAAGAGGGAAGCTCTTAAAGCTCCAGCTAAAACGTCGGGTGTCTGCGAAAAACCCTCTGCGCCGTTGCTTATCAGCCGCGACCAGCGACGGAGACTGTCCCAAGACTGTCCGCGCAGCTGCCGCGCCGAGTTTGCCCGCCGCGCGAGCCGAGTACGAGCGACGAAAGGCCCGCGCTTCTACCGGGGGGTGCCACAGTCAGGTTTGCGCGTTAGTTCTGGCGCTGGAGTTTGGACATTCTTGCATGGTCTGTGACCGGCTGTGATTCGACTCTACTTTGTCTACGCCAAGGAAAGAGCTAGCATCAGCCAAGAAGGTCCACGTTAAGCCAGCTTCGCTGTTTTTTTTTTTTTAAGCTTTACACGGAGAGCAAACTTCTCCATTTTTTTTAACAGCGAAGCTGTTTAGCAAATCGTTGCTTGTTCACCCCGTACCAAAAAACTATCACCATCATAAATGGGTATGTGTCACAGAAATCGGGTGAATCCCACTACTCCCCACTGGTCCACTAAAAATGAAGAATGACACTATCGTCATCAAATGGGCACGTGCCACTGTGCGGCCTATCAGAAAAATATCATTAACTTAAACGGGTATTTGCCACACCCACACACCTATAGCCATACCAAGCTTTATCTCGATATAGCCAAGTTCTACCGAGTTTGACCAGGCTACAACCAAGTTCTGCCTAGCTACAACTACAATAAGCAGCCCGTATACATCTATGAGTTCTGTCTCTGGTGTTTGGACGTCCGTGTCGTGTGTTTGTGTCTGTCCGTGGTTTAGCTTGAACCCATCTGCGCTGAGAATCAACGTATAAACAACCTAGCATCACCTAGCTAAAGCGTAGCAACGACATATAAGCAACCTATAGAAACAAGCTGCATCATCTAGCTAAGGCATAGAAACCAACCTAGAATCAAACATATTAGTTTTCACATTTCGCCCAGTTCCGCTGTTTCAAGGCTTGCGCGGTTTAGCGCGAACTCCGCCAATTTTTTTTTTTTTTACTTAATCCGAGTGAATGCGCCCTTCCTGTTTTCCCGCTGCAATACCCCCTGCATATCTATAAATTGTGTTATCATTACAATGACATGCCGCAGGTAGAGTCCATTAAATACCTTGGGGTAATTTATGATGCATCTTTTAACTGGCGACCACACGTCGACTAAATAGCTGGGAAAGGTGCGCGTGCTTTGGCATGTTGCGTAGGCTAAACAACCACCGCATAGGTATGAGAAGAGGCACACTAGTAATGTTCTATTTCATGTAAGTTCACCCTATTTTAGAATTTGGTTGCGTACTTTTCTCTGGTTCTACAGCCTACAAGATCCGGCCTCTAATTGCTTTGGAAACAGAAACACTGCGCTTATGCCTTGGCATTCCTTAAACAGTCACTGACAATGTTTTGTATCTGGAATCGAGGGTTCCTTTTCTTTAATACGGTTTCCGCCTTTTGACTGTTCAGACATTATTAAGAATTTACGAGTCACCAGTACGACAATCAGAAACAGCTTTTATATGCACTCCGCAGTTACTTTTCGGGGTTAGATGGCCGTGATTTCACATCCCACAAATTATATTTGTACAACGTTTACTGGACCCTCTGAACGTGTGATATAATCCCGACTCGCGATAATTCATGGTCTGTGGATATTCGATTTGACGACATTTTTCCTGTAATAATGCAAAATTAATTCCCCGTTATACTTTAGATGGTTTATTACAAGAGTGCCTGTAGATCATTGGAGCAAACGTTATTATTGATACAGATGCATCACAGTGTGACGAAAAGTCAGGTGTAGGCATATTTAGCCCGAATTTGGATTCGTTTTATTCCCTTCGACTACCTGATTCCATACCCGTTTTTGTGGCTGAATTTCTGGCAGTGGTGCTCGCCTTGCCCAAGTTAACACGACAATTGCATCTGCTGTTATCAATCAGAGATTCTCGATCTCTCTGTGCTGCACTCTCTGTTGGTGCTGTCTCTTACGTAATAAAGGCGTTTCGCGCACTAGTACCCGCGCATTTGAGGAAAGTTCGATTAGTTTGGGTGCCTGGACATAGAGGGTTGTTCCTAACTGAAACTGCCGATTGTTTAGCGTAGTCGTCAATAAGTGAACCGATTTTACCGTACTTTCCAACATCCGCTTACGCGACGGCTGTACGACTTCGCAGGCGTGCATTATGGAAGCCTTTGCAGACACAACAATGACAATTTCCACCAAATGTTGGCACCTATTGTATCCCTGGCGGAGATCATTTTGTCAAACCCGTAAACTGGAAGTGTCAATTACGAGGCTGCGCTGCCGTGTACCGAAACTAAATTTCTACCAACACAGGTCTGGTCAGGCGCCTTCTCCATTGTGCGCATTCTGTGGTGAGTTCGAAACTATCGATCATTTCTTTCTGACCTGCAGGCGATTTACGGCGCAGCACGAAAAATCATGTTAAAAAAAAACGTTTACGCGCTGTTGGAATGAATCTATCTGTGCCTGTGATTTTGTCTTTTGCAGCCTCTCTTTCTGGGTTCTCCAATGCGAAGGGTTGCGTGGCTGTGCGGAGTTATCTCAATTAAACCAATTGGTTAACTATCTAATCTATATTATCATCCTTCTCTGTGGACACATATACATTTATATAAAAATTACCATTAAAGGTGCACTGACACGGTCATGAGACATCGCAAAAGGGGCATTTTTTAGTTTCCTTGGTATGCAGTGTTAACACTCTCCACATACCAACAGTCAACCAACACGTATAAAATATATTCTTTGATTTTAAAGTTTTCGTCGCTGAGCACCAGCAGGCCAGCCCCACCGCAGTGGACATTACTCCGACAAGTCAACACAGTTCCACTGAGTTTGAGAACTCAGCGTCCTGCATGCAGCCTAAATAACAGAAATCACTGTCGGGGTCGCTGGAGACAGCGCACTCATTGTTGTTTACGTGCACCACGAGCAGATGACAGATCTGCCGCTAGTACGTCGCGAATTGCTGTCTACCCGTGACGTCACACTGCTTTGACACGTCACGGAGAAGCCGCCCCCCTCGATATCGAAACCGAAAGTGTCTTTTTAAGGTAGTGGTATTAAAAATATATGCGATGCATTCCCAGGCACCACAGTATACTCTTTTTTAGGGTTATGACACCCGTTTTCTTATTTAGAGCAACAATGTTACGATTTTATTTTCAACCATACTGGCCGGTCATTAGCTTTTCCCCTTGATTATGCCAATGAGTTACTTCGTAAACTATCTATTTCTGAGCATATATAGAATACATAACAATTCCATTTCTAAAACAAGGTACCGCCAGTTTCATGCCCGATACCACGCGGTGGGTTGCGCCAGGTTATCAAGGAACAACCAACCAACAAAAAAGGGAACCAGCCGCACAAGCGAAAACGTCCAGTTGGACTACGAGCTACTATACGAGCTAAAGAGATGTGGGACTACTGGAGGACTGTTCTAGTACACTCTACTGCCGCGTCACTGCAGCGCTACTATACTCGCAGACGAGCGAACGAGTTCTTTGCACTTTTTTCGAGTTTACTAAAGAAACAGATAAGCAATACACATCAAACGCAAAGACTAAGCGGTCCATTCGATTCTGCACGACGCGCCTTTTCCTCCCAAAAATCGTCTCGTGCGCTTCCGGACCGACGGATTTCCTACGCACCCGGTGCGCTCGGTATCGCCTCGACCGGGGCCTCGAATTTCGGTGATTATCTCAAATTACGCGAGTTCTTCGCAATATTTTTTTAATGGGCCAGCCTTAACTTTTCACGTTCTACAACTATTCCAAAAAAAAAAACAGCCCTAAAGTTAATAAGTAAGAGATTAGTTAACGAGTTTTTGCTAATTACTTACTTGAATGTAACTTTAGGTGCGACTGTCATAACTATTTTTATTAAAAAAAATCGCTGTATTGTGAGAGAGAGAGAGAGAGAACAACTTTATCTGAGAATGCCTGCAGAATTGTGGAGGGGAAAAAAAAACGAATACGAGGCATGCTGTTAGCATCCCCACGTCCCCCCCCCGGTTAGGGGGGATGACCACCGCTGTAGCTCAGTTGGTAGAGCATCGGACGCGTAATTCGAAGGTCGCAGGCTCCGTCCCTGCCAGCGGCAAGTTATCTTTTTCGTCCACTTTTCTTTATTCACATTTACATTACATTTACTATACTAACAACATCCCCTATACTTTCCTTGGCATCATTGTCCGTGAGTTCTCACTAATATTGTGTCTAGCAAAGAAAAACGAGCCCTTAAATTTCCACTTCTTTCCTTCAAAGGGATAAAATAAATAGAGACGCAGGAAGCGAGAAATAGACAGATAGAAAGGAAGATAGAAAGAGCAGAAATAAAGAGGGAAATAAATAAATAAACGGGGGGCAAGAAAGAAAAGAGATCAAGCATAGCATGGATAGCAACTCGTCCATTTGGCTCAACTATATCAAAATAATGTTTCCTCCTACAATAAAAAAAAAATAAAAATAAAAAAGAAGATTGAGTTGCGGAACAATAATAGCTATCTAGCTGGTTTGCTCGCGTTTCCTTTCTTGAAAACTCTGCTCTCGCCGCTTTCCTATTAAGAACGCTATGTCACGCTGACAACGCGCTCGCCATTCTTGACCGAGAAGTGCCGGGACTGCTGTCATAATGAAACGAATAAGCGTGTGTTAGACGACGATTATAGTTTCGTGGCAAACCATACCGGAGATACTCCGCAGGTAATCTTTTTTTTTTAATTATTATTATTATTATTATTATTATTATTATTATTATTATTATTATTATTATTATTATTATTATTATTATAAGTGTAAGCCAAATTGTGGTACTTGACGTCCAAAAATTGAACACATCTACATAGATCATAACGAACACTGACGACCATACTATCTTGATGTGGAAATTATGCACGTCGCACGGGATGCCGCGTTGACATACAACGAATTTTAATACACTTAAAACTCGATCTAACGAAACCCACTTTCTCGAAGAAATTTCGATTCCCCAGCAAATATCATGCAGGGCTCAGTGCAGGTCCGTAGCCAGGAATTTTTTTCGCGGGGGGGGCCCACTTGTTGAAATCCTTGAAAAACAGCCCTTTTTATTATTTTTCCTCGGTAAAACGCCCCCTTCAATCCAAATTTCGGGGGGGGGGGGGCAGCCCCCCTCCCCCTGGCTACGGGCCTGGCTCAGTGTTGTCATCAACCTCAATTAATGAACTAGCTTGGCCACCAAACCCGATTTAACAAAGCTTTTTCCAGAAATTCCTCAGTAAAAAGCGGTTATTTCCTTCCAATTTTGCAGAGCCGGGTTTTTCTTCGAGTGTGCGCTCTAACGCTATCACATTGAAACGTCTAGGCACCCTACTTCACGGCCCTATCTTTGGTTTTAGAAGGCTGCACGCCGCGCCCATGTATGGAGCAATGGATTCGGCAGTCGGTAGCGCTGTTACGTACCGGATGGTGCTACGGGCGGCGGTGGTTGGTTTCGGGATTTCATGACACTAATCGTCTCCTTGCAACTTTCTTGCTCGTCCTGCTCGCATGACCACTTAGTGCGTTCTCCGCGTCTCTGCACGTCGTTCGCCCATCATTGCTTCACGCACCCGTCTTTGTTGGCCTGCATCGCCCGCACATGCGTATGATGTCACCTATGACTGGACGATATGGGAAGCTCCGGAGGTTCCATATGTCAGCTCGGCTGCTCACATGCGCAGGCCTTGTATTTGGTGGCAAGAACAATAACCTGTGACTTTTGGTTGTCGCAACGTTACAATTTTAGGTTTCGAAGAGCCGAAAAATTCCTTTCTCGGTGTTACGAGCTTCCCGATTTAACGAAATAATTGGGGCGTCCGCAATCACTTCGTCAGGTAGAGTTTTAACTGTGTTATGCTGCTTGATTAACCACGAACGATAGTATCTTGCGCCAGACAAAGAAATAAAAGCAACGTTAGTTGCTTCGTCCGTCATCCACCGACGACCAATTTACGAAGTTAAATTCCCAGGTCACGGTGCACGCGCCAAATTTATTTTATTTTACGCGGCCACTCACCAGGTGTCGACACCTCTTCAATGAATTGCTTTTTGTTATGTACGCGCCGTAGTGTAGAAGAAAAAATAATAGGGCTAGGTTGTTTAATAAACAAAGCTTCGAGATTGTTAGCAGGTGTAAAACTATTTCAAATAATTTTACTTTTATTTTCTTTTTTAATATTTTCACTTGGTGCAGTTATTAGCTGCGATTTGTATGAATGATTTCGTCGCTTGAAATACGCGGCCATGTTGTTTAGCGAAGCGGTCTACACTTGATCGCGCTAAACACGTTTCGCGGTTTTAATGTGACTTTTTGCTCTCTTTCTACGACATTTTGCGTTACAGCCGACGAAGATGGATAAAGTGGACGTTCTGTACAAAAAATACGATGTTCTGGCGCAAGCCGGGGACCAAATTTCTGAGGTGAGATCCGTCTAGGCGTGAACGGTATATCCAATGTTCCCCTGCAGTTACTAGGCCTACCTACTCAAACGCCGGCATTTCCATGATCTGACCGTGAACTGTAGCTAATAATTTGTGCGCGACACCGATTCTAATCGTCGCGCACATGTTGTGAGAAACAAACTTTACGTGTACACGTGTCTCTTTCGGTGACATTCTAAGGTGACGTGCGGTGGTGTCCGTTGGTCCGTCTCGTTCACTTGCACGGAGATGTCAAGCTGAACTTTTTTTCCAGTTTTCTTACTCGGCTTTCCTTGCTTTGTGTTGCAGCACGAGGCCGACTACTTAGTCATTTTGGAATCCGTCAAGGGTACGCCTAGCGAAAAGCGCCTGGCATCTCAGTTCATCGCCCGCTTCTTCAAGAGTTTCCCACATTTGTCCGAGAAGGCCATCGACGCCCAGCTGGACTTGTGCGAAGATGCCGATGTTGCCGTAAGTGGTTTGTCGTTTCGTGGCGTACCGGCCTTATATGCGAACTGCCTAAAACCGTGGGCGCCTTTGGTGATACGACTTAATTGCCGTGATGCCAAGTCTTTTGGCGTTGCCCGTTTTTTGATAATTTCGCTGAACGACGTATTATGCGGTGCACCGAATCTCTTACTTGGCACGGTCAGGCCGTTACTGACTCGTGAAGTCATCGCCCGTCGTTTTGCGTGACGTAAGCAGTGGCGTAAATCATGGGGGGGGACAGGGGGGTCCTGACCCCCCTGTGTTCAGGCTGGGGGGGACACCCCATGCAAGTGTCCCCCCTCGAGATTTATCATCCAAATGTCATATTTGAATTTCTTGACATTCAAGGACAACGCACTCTCCATAAAACCAACTCTGAAATCTGAAGCACTTTCATTGAACAGAAACTAAGTACTGCTAGCCGGTACACACGATGGGGAATACATTTATGCGTTAGCACAAAAAGTAGTACAACTTTTATTGCATAATTTAACCCAAATGACGCAGCTGCAAAAATGCTAGCGCATGCTTATGAGTTGCTATAAGAAACTAACTTGGTCATGTGAGGTCCCTTACTATTGGATACTCAGTGCTATTTTTTCTGACCAGGCGCCGATGCTCATGCTTGTTTTGTTATTATTATCATTATTATTATTATTATTATTATTATTATTATTATTATTATATGTTAATGCCTAATTTTAATTTTATATGATTAAAAATAAAGCATATAAATAAAAACAAAATGGCTGCCATTGCAAGATATGTGTCCCCCCCTGTGGTCTTTATGGATTTACGCCACTGGACGTAAGCGTTCTGGTACGAAGGCGGTTAAATTAAAATAGAGAATTGAAAAAACCACTGTCAAAAGCCACTGTCGCTTTTGGTTGTGTTGTAGAAGCTGGCGTAAAGCAAAAAGGCAATCTGTACGAGTAATATATTATTTGTCTTGCGCAAGGTGAATTGTCAACCTTGGCTGTCCTGCAACTGTGATGGGGGACGGACAAAACAGGTGCACGGCTTGTGTTGTTGCCAAGTAAAAGTATGTTTGGTTTTAACCAATCGATTGTGCTATAGTGCTCTTCTTCTTTTTCTTTTCTTTAAAGTGGAATCTTATTTTGTAGTCCCTGTCAGGTTAGACGTCTGTGACATTTCCTCCTCAAAGGCTGGACATCCAGTGACCCTGCTTCAGGAGAACATTGCTGAGTGCATCAGCAGGACTATTTTTTTAGTCGTGGAGGGGATCAGCTGGCGCACTTCGATAATCTGGGGGCAGCCCCTTTGGACTCCTTAAGGTGTACGCAACTATAGGGGGTATGCACTGAGCCTTGATCCGCAAGGGGGCAACACCATCGCTGCGCCATTTTGAAGGTCCGTTCGTACGCTCCGTCTTACTGTCATGCTTCGGCGTGCAGGGGGTGTTCCGGAGGTCTCTAGACATCCAAGTGGACGTACGGATCTCGGACACAGCGCGTGCAGCAAGTTTTATGCGCATGCGGAGAGCGCGCGGACCTCCAAAACGGCGACCCCGACGCTAGCGATCCTCGCGGATGACGTCAAGTGCATACCCCCTATAGAAAGGTTGCATGGGGGCGGGGCCCCGAGATGCGCCAGCGTCTGAATTGCAGCGCGTCCATCTTTGTGGTTTTCCGCGCAGGCACTCAACCGCATTCTACCCATACACACTGTAGCGTCATGCACACTGTCACACACACAGCCTCTCATCGCCTCTTCGACAGAACCGATGAAGTGCGCTACCCATAGGTCGGCACAACATCTGGAGCTCACTCAGACTCACTCATGAAATATGTTTTGCCCTTGGGACTCACTCGGACTCAGATTCACCAAACTTTTCCTCTACCGGACTCACTCAGACTCACGGCTCGATCTGAGTCTTAGCGAGTCTGGGTGAGTCGACTCATGAGTGAGTTTGCCGACCTGTGGCGCTACCAGAGAACATCTGCGCCACCACGGACCACAGAGGTGGCGGCGGACACCGCTAGCTCCCCAAGCGGATGACATCACTTGCAACCTTCCTATAGTTGATTAAAAATGACCGTTACAGTTGTTGCTTTGGTTCATGGCTTTAGAACTGTTCCTAATGGGTTATGCTTTGGTTATTTTGCTGCATCTGTCTTAAAATAATGGTTCAACCATTTTTACATCTTATTCTTTGAAGATAAGTATACTTTAAAGTGAAACACTGTGAAAGAAAAACTGTAGAATGTGCTTTCAGGTTCACACGCAGATGCTTAACTGTTTCAGGCACCATCTATGAAAAACTGTCTGTAAATGTGTCAAATCGATGCAACATTATTTCAAGGCACTCAGTATTCTGTTGCAACAAAAGTAATGTCATAATATGTTAATCATAGTGTGTTATTGTAAATAATCCCTATTAAGTTGTAATTAAATATCTGTTATGAAGTCATTCATGCTCTGTTTCAGCATAAATGGAATATAATCTCAATGTAGAAAAAACAGTGCAAATTCATTTTCAGTAACGTCCATTTTGAGCAAAGAAATTATACTTTTCACATGGATCGCAGGAAGTGGCACATTGAACGACTCGTTGAACGTGGTAGTACCTGTAGCAAAGAGATCATATGCTACAGTACACTTGAAAATGAAGTTAAATGAAGACAAATTTATTATGCAGGAGGTTCAATTCATCCCAAGCTTGATAAATCTTCCACTTTCTCAGACTCTAGTTGATACTAATAGCAAGATCAAGTGGTGTACACAAATGTGTACATAGTGCCTCAATGGGTTAAGGATCGGCGGGCTAAGAGGATTGGATGGGATTCAAGCAGGCCAGTGTTGCATGAACGCGGTGCATGATCAGGGAGCTGAGTGGGAGAAGGGGGGGGGGAGGGAGCTTTTTCGGAATGATGTGGAAATGTAAAATTAAGAGTGAAATTGGAGGGGGAACTTGCTCAGGTGGGGGGTGCTTGCTCAGGATTCTGCAGTAGTGTGAGACAAATGTGCGGGTCTGAGTGCACTAATGCTTATTTACATTACTGCCTTCGTAATGAAGCTAACGCATTTTACAATCAAGCGCACTACCCTCAAGTGGGCACCAGAAAGCCTAATCCCTATGCGTCACTGATGAGGGGTCGCAAGAATCAGTTGACACTTTTGAAACCACTTCAGGTCTCTCAAGTGCTCCTTCCTCATTCTCAGGTGATTTGATAAGGTCTCTCAAGTGCTCCTTCCTCATTCTTTCTCAGGTGATTTGATAAGCACAAGTAAGCACACCAAAGTGCTTACCATGGTCTCATTTACTAACATGGCACAACAAGGAAATGGGAAAACAGTGACACTGACATTGTGTGCATTGCAGGTTTTGTTCGCATAATGCCATACAAACTGGCGCATCAGTATTACATTCTGCTTGGCCATATTTCCCAGTTGAGAAACGTCATTTCACAGAGAACTTCGTAATGTGCAGATCCGGAAGCAGGCCATCAAGGACCTGCCAAGTTTCTGCAAGGACAGCAAGGAGTATGTGCCGAAGATTGCCGACGTGCTGGCCCAGCTGTTGCTGACCGAGGACCACACGGAGTTGGTGGTGATTCAGCACTCGCTGGTGACCCTGGTGAAGCTGGATGCCCGGGGCACCCTTGGCGGTGTGTTCTCCCAGGTGATGGCTGGCGAGGACCTGGTGCGGGAGCGGGCCATCAAGTTCCTCTGCACAAAGCTGCCTTCCATGGGTGCCGACGTGCTCACCAAGGAGGTCGAGGAGTTCCTCTTTCAGGAGTGCTGCAAGGCATGTCACCCTGGTGTTCCCCTCATCTCCCGTGCTCGCTTATTGCATGTTACTATTATCATGCGGTGGCTTCCTTTATGCGAAATCTTAACATTATACTTTAGTTTTCTCTGGGGATTGTGTGTGTTCTGGGAAAAAAGGGGGAGGGGGGGGTCCTTTTTAATCTCATCCTGAGAATGAATGCTGGTACACAGAAATCCACATCCTTCACTCCCCAGCTCTATGGAATAACTGCACAATATGATGGCACATGTGTATGTTATTTACTAGCTTCACTGGGACACTGCCATCTGTAGTGTATAACGTTTCAAGTTGCTGCTTTTTAAGAGTTGTGGCGGTGCCTCCTACCAGTAAATTTTGTATTATTCTATGCCATGTCAAGTGCTGGTTGTTAATGAAAGCCACATATTTGTAGGCAGCTTCCCCAGTTACGCCTGCAAGTATAACTGGGCATTCTATGGTATCTAGGTCTGTACACTTCTAGCTTTTCTTTTCAAATTCTATGTGAAAAGTGTACGTGAAAAGTTTGACCCTCTTGGTGAATGTACATTTCATTCCTTCATGTGAATATTAGCACAACGGTGCAGAAAGACGAAGGACTAAGGAAGAGTGAACCCAACACAAGCACTGACTTTCAAGTGAAAATTTTCTTGAAAGAATCCTAACTGCAGGCTCTTACATGGCACGACAAATTATTTAGAAGTAACAGACAATAAAGGCAAGGAAAGTATAGGGAGTGTTAGTTGTAGTAATTATGGCCTAAATGGGAAGAAAGTAAAGCACACGAAAAGATGATTTGCCTCTAGCAGGGACCAAACCTGCAACCTTCAAATTGCGCGTCTGATGCTCTACCAATTTAGCTACGGTGGCGGTCGTCCTCCCGTCCGCTTTATGAGGTATATCTGTGCATTTAAACAGAGGATGACTGGTGCCGTAGCTCAATTGGTAGATCATCGGACGTGTAATTTGAAGGTTGAAGGTTCGGTCCCTGCTGGTGGCAAGTTATCCTTTCGTCCGCTTTACTTTCTTCACATTTAGGTCATAATTACTACAACTAACATCCCCCTATACTTTCCTTGGCTTTATTGTCTGTTGAAATTAATGCTGTGTCTATCTAACAAGTAAAAGCAAGCCCCTGAAAATACCCCCCCTTTCATTCAAGGCATAAAAAAAAAACAACTCATGACGATCACTCCTGGTTAGGGTGTTGCGCTGTTTTGCTCTTTTTCGCTATGAATGCTTGCCAACTTTCCCAGTTCTCAATCCTATTTCTTTCCTCGTTGTACATTCAGGTGATGCAGGATGTGACAGGCCAAGAGTTCACGAGCCTGATGCAGCTGCTGTCGGGGCTGAAGCTGGCGAAGACGATCCCGGGGCAACAGGCACTCGTGGATCTGGCCGCAGAACAGGCAGACCTGGGCAAGCCACTTGGGGAGGCGGCAGGAGCAGGTGATGGAGCCTCGCGGGCAGAGGCCCTTGCAAAGCTCGTCCAGTGCGTACGACAGGCCCTGCCCTACTTCTCGGTGAGTGGAGCTTCTGTGCTGTCACATTCAACATCCAGGCCTTGCCCCGATTCGACTGCCTGAGAGGGCGGACACTCATCGCATGGGGGTTATCATGCGCTAAAGCAGCGTACCGTATTTTCTCACGTATAACTCGCACCCCCAACAAAATTTAGTGAAGAATTTTCTGAAAACGATTCCCGCATACTGCCGCAAAGCTAGCTTCCTTGCATAGCCGTGAAGCACTGTCGTGAAGCCACCTTTGCAGACTCGAATTTGCGTTTTTATGATTTGACTATAGCTCCGATTGATGAAATGGAATGGGTTTATTATTTTCTTTTAAGATCCACAGAAATGCGTTTAGGGCTCCCACGTTCGGACTGAAAGGCATAGCCTGACAGCCACATCGCGTGCTTGCTGGATGGCCCATTTCTGGTCGGCTCCAATATTAAAGAAAATTTTGTGTGAAGGTTATACGTGAGAAAATGCGGCAAATTGCAGACAGGCCAATTCCATTACACTAACCATTTATGTCCTTCAGAGCTGCCAAAATCTAGGAACAGATGGCAGTGCATTTCTGCTGCCAAGCGCATCCCAGTGATACAGGTACACTGTGGTTGTGTTTCAGCAAAAGCCGTGGAAAAGGTCGCACATGTCAACTGTGCTTCAACTGAATTATCAGCGTGATAGACTTCCTACCAGTGAACATAAACCATTTGTCAGTTACTGGTTGTTCTGCATGGTGTATTCGTTTCAAAACAGGGTTGGGCGCTGCGTTGTGCTGCATTTTGAAAGCTTTGTATATCATGTGATCTCACAAGTGTCAAACCTCGTCAACCAAAGATGTTAGATATGCAGGAGCCTGTCAAACACCAAACTGTGTGCTTAACTTATCCTTCTCTAGTTTCTGGCAGCAATTTTGACCCGTCAAGCTTTGACGGGACCTGATTATTTCTAAAAAAGGATGAGTGACCAAATTGTGCATGGCTTTGTCCAGTCAAGTAGAGCAATAAATGTATTATTAACACAAGATATTGACCCACGGTTTGATATGTAATTATAGCAGCCAGTCATTAGAGACACTGAAAGGCAAATCACCATAAGTGAGGGTTTTTACAGTAGCATTTTTTTATTGTATCAAATATTGAGAGACATTAAAGTTAAATAGTATCAAATTTAGTTCCACAGGAGCAACTTCAACAGTGTCACTCTCACTGTTACAACAGTTATGGTAAGCCAGAGAGATGAAAGGCAGTAAAGATGATTCTCTCGTCAGGCGTATGTATAAGTGTGAAGAATCTTTATGTTGCATGGACAGATTTGACCTTTTAAATTCAGTAGATTTTGTCTCCTCCAGGACAGCCAGGATACTAGAGGGCAAAAAACCTTTTACCGTATTTACTCGAATCTAGGCCGCCCCCGATTGCAGGCCGACCCCGAAATTCGCAAGGCCAGGAAAAAAAAAAAAGTTTACCTCGAGTGCAGGCCGAATGAAAGAAATGCCGTTTCATCGGCAGAAAACCCAGCATTTTTATTGCATAAGCGCGCACTCCGTAGCGCACATTCTTTTCGTGCACGCCGAACTCGTGCTGCGCTGGCAGGTTTGAAGTTTTCTCCGCGTGCAAAACAACGCTGCAGTGTCGCCACTTGATTGGTGCCATCGCTTCAAAAGCATATGTGGTGCAAGCGTTTCGCGAGCACGTGGTTAAGGCGGTTAAGGCGCGACACTTCCAGAACTCTACCAATGCGACTGCACTAATCTTCAGAAAACGGCGAACTCTGCGCCCCGCGCCCGTTGACTGCGCCCGCGCAGGTCCGCGCCTGTCGCGCACGCGAGAAGCGGAGAGGAGGGGGTGCAAAGGGCACGGTTATCGCCGGCGCCGCTATGCCGCAATCACGTGACACGATCCACCTTTGCCGGCGTGAAATCTTGCCGGCTCGACAACACTCGCTGCATGAACGTATATGACTGCGAGATTTCGGAACAATAGACAGTACGAAGCAGACAACGCAGTTCGCCTGTGTAGCCTTGGGGACCACCACTCCGCCGCTGAGCGACCGTCGCCGTGCAAAGCTACCGCAGGATGTCGCGAAAAATGCCTCGGACGCGCATGCAGAACCGCCTGCACACGGCAGCCCGAGATGGGCACATGGTGAGCCGTCATGCCGCTAGCGTGGCCGGGCCTTTACGTGCTGTCGGCCGCAAAGTTTGCGGGATCTCCAGCGCGTGGCGGAGAGCGACGAAAAACTGCATCGCTGCGTCACTTACCGTGACGCGGCGGGTGTTGAGGATATCGGCCGCGGCCTCTGCGATAAGATTCGGCAAAGGCGCGTTATCTAAACGCGCCGTCGCTAATCGCTGAGGCCGATAGCCTCGAAAACCGTCACGGTAGGTGACGCAGCGCTGCAGTTTTACGTCGCTCCGACACGCGCTGCAGATACCGTAAACTTTTGCGGCCGACAGTATGTGGCGGCTGCGGTCAAGCCATGGTACTCGAATCTAAGCCGACCCCCCCACTTTCACACATCCCTTTTTTGAAAAAAAACATCGGCCTAGATTCGAGTAAATACGGTAGATCCGTGATGTCGCACTGACATATTCGCGTGGCCTCGTTTTCACTCAAAAGCACACTGGTGTTTGCCTTCATCGTAAAGGTTACCATATTTACTCGAATGTAACGAGAGTCTTTTTTCCAGATTTTTGCTGCCTGAAGTCAACCCTCGCATTACTTTCGAATACCGAATTCAAGTTCTCTAAAAAGTGCAATGATGCACACAATTCTTTTTTTTTTCTTTTTTTCTTCTTCTTCGTGGAATGTCAGCTGTCGTGTTACAATCGTGATAGCGTTACAATCGAGTAAATATGGTTTTTACGGGGGGCTGTTGGCTGACTCTCACTTCGCAAACATTGGCTAGCAGTGAAGCATTGGAGGTTGATGAAGTAGCAGAAGTCCGCTGTGCCCCAAAGGCAATAACGATATGTACACCTTAATACAGTCGACGTCCGATTTCTCGGGACGCCCGAAATTCCGGACATGCCCGATTTCCCGGACTCATCTGCGGCACCGTCAAGTTCCCCTTAGAGTCAATGTATTAAAAAGTCCGAAATTTCGGACGCTTATAGCCTTCACTGTCCGATTTTCCGAACTTTTTACCGCTAACTGCCGACTCGAAGTCGCCATCAATGCCGCCGTTTTGTTTTTCTCGTATCCTCGAACCCCCCATACTCGCACGATGGCCTCCAAAACAGCGCGCCTGTGCGCTATCTCGGAGGCTATGCTCGCACCGCCGGAACAGGTGTGGCCAGCCGCACCGCGCCGCGGCTACCGTACCCTCGCCACCACGGAAGAAGGAATTATTCCTTCCTCCGTGCTCGCCAAAATCTAGCACACGCCAATCCGTTGCCAGCCGTAGCTTAGCCAAACCTCGCTGTGTTCATCAGGTGTTCATTCACGTATTGTTTTGTAAGCTCTGCGGTAGATTGTGTGCTGCTGCGCACTATCGGCGCTATCTTCAGCGTTCGCGTGTCCCGATCTTCAACATTCGCCGTTGACAGCGATGGCACCGACTGCTCCTTCGTCTTCGTCCGCGGCTTCAAAGCGCACAAATCCCCCCTCGTAACGCAAGAGGCGGTAACGCAAGAGACTCTCCGGAACTATTTTCGCAGACGTTGCCTTCGACGATCTGCGCGCTGCCGGCGTTTCGATTCTAGCCGGGGTAACCTTTGAGGGCTTCGCCGACGCTGACGAAGACCACGAGCTCTGTGCGGAATTGACCGATGACAAAATCGTTCAAGTTACGGAGGATTCCGAAGACTCGGACACCGAGAATGACGAGGCAGCGCCTGCACAGCCGACGAGTTCCAGAGTTGACGCGAGCACTGATGACACTGTGATCGATCAGACAACGTGACGTTAGCTGAAATTGAGGCAGACATCATCACGGGCTAGCGGAACGCCATGCAAAAAGAAAATAAGTGACTTCATTGAGCCAAAGTGTTGACCAATGAGGTAGCGCCGGCTACGTTGGATTTTTTTTTATAAACGGCTCTTTTTAGAACCACTAAACGATGCATTCGCTGAATTGCAATGGGAACCCAGTACTCCGGCCGTGACCTTCGTTGTCAGAGAAAAATACCTATAAAAAAGTGCGTTTTCGCGTGCATTCGTTTTTCCGGACGTTTTCGCGGTCCCTTGAGTGTCTGGGGAATCGGACGTCAACTGTAGCAGCATGTGCTCTAGGCATCAGTTGCAGTTATAGCGGACCTAATTTATTCTGTCAATGATGCCATTAGCTCTACATAAAGGCTTTATATTTTGAAACCATAGCATCTTCTTTTTCCCGTATTTTTGGGTAATTGCTAGAGCTGTGCGAATAGCCAAATTTTGGGTCCGAAGCGAATTCAAATATTAAGGGGGGAATGAGGGTCTTAAAAAAAAAGGTTTTTATTTATTATCCTATCTCAATGAAAATTACCATGCATGTGTATCATTGGAGATTTCAAATCTGCAAACAGATTTGAAATATCTCATTTAGAAAGGAAGAAATGACAAATTTCCAATTTGTAATTAGGTAATTTCTTACGGGTCGTTATGGCAACTTACAATACAAAAAGTTGGTTTTCAAAACTACATGGTTATTCTAAAAGGTCCACCTCACAGGCTAAAGCAGACTAGATGTTAAAACAGCTATTTCTTTGATCAGAAAAAAAATTTCAAACTTGGAAGGTAAAAATGAGCGTCCACTAATTAGCTGGTATTTATCAAATAATTACATTTCCATCAAGGATGTGGAAAAAAGGAAAGCTTTAGCCTGTAGTTCATGTGCTGAGGAAAAGAATGACACCAAGTTTGTCTAAATCGGTTCACAGAAACTTCCTCAAAACTTCCGAATGCAGATTCAATTCACAAAAATAACAAAGCCAAGAAAATTGCATTTGAAGCTTTAAAAAGATTTGTAATTTAATATATTATGCCTTGAAGAATAAAAATGGGTATTTTGCATTAACATAAGATTTTTCCAGAGCGTAATTTTGACTTTAAATACCTCAAATACTGATTTCCGAAAGTCAACACTTTTTAGAATTTTTTGCTATTTTAAGACCCTCGTCCTCCATTAAAGCTTGGAGTGCGAATCGAGTCGAATATTTTTCTAATACTTCGAAGCGAAATTACACAAAAAAAAAGTTGCACAGGATCCCAATATTCTGAACAGATAGCAACATGAAAGTGTTTCTTTTGGCTAGGTTGGTGACGCACTGGAAGGGTGGTGTTCTCTAGTTGTCTTATCAAGAATGAGGCAATGCAGAGGCTGAACTGTGTTTATTTTCATGATTTGGAGCAACCAATGTGGTGCTGACGACACTTCAGACGTGAAAGGAGAAGACTGTATTTCCTCAGCCTCTCCTCTTCCTCCAACTTCTGAGGAGGCCCAATTCACGTGACGGACAAAAGCACGCTTCCTTCTAGTCTAGAATTCCTAATCTGCCCCATAGACATCAATGCATAAAAACATCTGAAATTTTGGATGTTGAAAATCTTCATCCGATTTTTCGAACTTTCTGGTCAGAAATGGCATTAATGAAAGCCCCCCTCCTCTGCCACGTTGGTTGGAACCAGTGCTTTCGAGAGTCGATCCGTTTGCGGCTGTGGCAAAGCCCAAAAGGCGGCTTTGCCACAATGCCAGAATGGGATGCGGTGATGAATATAAAAAATATGAAAAAATATTGTAACGGCTCAGTGCAGTGATGTCCTTACGGATAAGCACTGGAAATGCACTGAGACATAATAGTGGCAGGCGGAAAACGTGCCAGTACAGCTTAAAGGGGCCCTGCAACACTTTTCAAAGTAGCCATGGAATGGATTCACTAAAAGAGCTTATTGCCTCACGAATTCATCACAGCAAAAAATTTTTTAGAATCTGTCCAGTACGAGCGGAGTTACAAAGATTTGTCGCACGCTGCAATTGCATTCTCTCTTCTCTCGTCCCGATGAAAGTGCTGGAAGCTAAGCAGGGAGGGATGGCACGGGGGAAGAAAGTACGTCACGCGCGCCTCGTGACCTTGAGCACTTTTTCTCTTCTTTTTTTCTTCGAATCTGTGGCTTTTCAGTGCGATCGCACACGCACGCGTTAAGCACGCATGGACAAGTCGCGGCCTCCCGCGGTGGCCCCAGTAACGACCGAACGCGCCATGCTCAAATCAGCTAATGGCTGATACTTGGCCTCGTCCTTTGTTGAGAGAAGAGAAATCGATTTTCAGCTGACTGAGAATTTATTGTAAATTCCAGGCCGCGTGCTGCACTACAATATTTGGCTCGCGTGTTCTCAGGAGCCTCGGCTACCGATCGGCAGCATTTACTGACCATGCTCAAAAAGTGTTGACAACCCTTCTGATAAGCATCTTCAGCTAACTGCTCAGTAGTGCATGTGGCCTAGCGCTGCTAGTGGTATGCATTCGTCACAAACGCGGTGCGCCGCCGTTTATGCTGCGTCTTGGTGCGAGATTGCTAAGTGCACTGCACAGATACGCTGCCTGCATGAATGTAAGAAGCTCGCCATCGCCGCGCTCGTGCAGTTCGGAACGGAGCGGGCATCACGAACACTCGTGACAAATGTGTGCGTACAGTACAGCAATGCCCGGGCAGTGACGAGGTCAGCTTAGGTGGTGATGTGCTCCACACAACTAAGAACAGTTGGCTTCATGCGGGCAGCAAATGGTCCATATAGGCGTAGATGCGATGATCGTTTATGTGTGCACAAGCATCGGCGAAAGCCCGATGAATTGTCCACTCTTCCGCCACAGTCTTCGTGTTCCATGTCGTTTCTAAACGCTTCCTTTGAGAGAGCCGTATTTTATTCTGCGCTTTGCTGATATCAGCGGCTCTCATCATGAGACGCAAGTTTACATAGTTAAGCGGGGTTCGCGGCAGGTACCAAATGTATTCACGAGAGCTTGGGTGCCCACCAAAATGCCTGATAAGTCTACTGGGAGGCATTAAAGCTATTTCAGATGTAGTTGGGGGCGATTTGACCGCTTGAGCTGAATAGATAGGCTTAAATCCCTTTTTTTTCGGGCGATTTCGCGGTCCCTAGGGAGTCTGAAAAATCTGATGTTGACTGTATATACCTTCTGGTAGTTTGAATAGTAAAATTCCAGTGCAAATGGAATCGAACAGCAAACACGATTAGAAAAATACCGTATATACTCGCGTAATGAACGCACTTTTTTTCCAGAAAAATTGAAGCAAAGTTGGGGGGTGCGTTCATTATGCGGGGTAAATTTTACGAAAACTTTTTCGGGGATGAGCAAAAAATGCGGCAATGCAAAAAAAAAAAAAGAAAGGTAGCTTAACTTTTCGCAACTAACGTACGCGTACACTGTTTGGAAACAGCTTCTTTATTGCACTTCACTCATCTTCGGTGGTTGACGGCGCTATCTTCTGCAAGCTGTCCCCGCACACTCCACAAAAGCGTTTCACGGCGCGATGTCTCTACACTCGCACCGCTCGAGAATCCCGCTGTGGCACACGGATAATTAAAAAAGACAGGAGACGTGCCGCACACAGATAGAAAGAAAAACAAAGAACTGCGCGGCAGCGGGCGAAGGAGGGGGGGGATCGAACCGAGGGGGTCGGCGTAATAAAAAACGGAAAAGATCAATGGGCAAGGAGGCACCACTTTTCGGTTCAAGCGGGACTGCAGCGGATGAATGTAGGGGGGTGCGTTTATTACGCGGGAGAAAAAAAATTCCGAATTGTGACGACTGAAGTTGGGGGTGCGTTTATTATGCGAGTGCGTTCATTACGCGAGTAAATATGGTATTCGGAAATTCAAATATTGGCACACCCCTAGTAATTGCACAACTGTAGCTTTGTTGTGGATGACTGCACTTGCGTTTTGATTCACAGATGGTTTAATTCACAGAATAATGAACAGAGTCTTGAAGCGGCATAACTAAAGTGCTAAGTTCTGGTGGGGCGAGGGAGAGTAAACTTGCTTCTGGGACTTTTCACTCTGCATTACCGTGTGCTTTGAAAATGAATCTTGAATTGCTGTTAGCACTGCCTTATTTTAACAAGGAATGTCGAAGTGGGCTGACTTCTATTGAAATCATTTGTTTTGCGCAGCCGTACGTGTCGTCATCCAAGTTTGTCACCCACCTGTGCCAACAAGCGCTCCCTGGCCAGCCCCTGTTGGAGGCCGAGACCTTGGAGCTGCTCAAACTGTTGGCCGAAATGGTGCCCTTTGCCGCGAACCTCTCGGCCGAGGATCTGGAGGCGTGCCTCAAGCTGGTCTTTGAGAAGCTTCTGGTGAGTACAAACCCAGCAACAGCTTTCCAAGGTTTCCAAGACTGGCGCCGACGCTCCTACGAGCCTTGTGCAGTCAAGCCACATTCGCACCTGCAACCAGCCCTGGTCGCGTGACCATTTGCGGTTCGTGACCAAAAAGAAGCTCTAGGCGACTGATGTTCCCACTTGCATGCAACATATACCTATCGCCACAGAGAATTCATGTCGCCTCACATCTCTATTCCCCGCAAAATATTCTGACGTCCCGTCCCTGCACATCTGATTGGTTGAGAGGTTTGTGACTGCAGTCACACAACTGAAAAATTGAGCAGTGGGCAACTGAGCCAAACCAGTCTCGTTGCGACCAGTCGCTTTGAGACTAAACTCGGCCGTGCGACCTGCACTAGTCGCAAGTGTCAATGAGCTATCAGCGCGCAACTAAACAAGCTTATCAGACCCACCAAAGTCCCAGCAGCTCTGAGGTCACACGCTTGGATTTTTATGATCCAGGGGGCGATCATTGATGATTTGGGTTAGAGTTCCTGTATATGCTACCTTTAGGTAGCAGAGTTGCGCATCTGTTTTCCAAACGCCGCTAGCAACCATGCATTGCGGAGAAGCTGATGCACAGGCCACGCCCGGAAAACATGGCTGCGCCGCCGAAGCGGTTGCCGTCCACCTAGAATCTATCAAGTCACCGTCTTGGACTCTGTAGCTCGTTAGCTAAGAAACGGGTGCTTTTATTTGCTTTATATTCATATCCTTAAGCTTCGACAGCAAAGTATTTACGTCAATTCAGCACCGTTTTCGAAAAACATACTGAAATAATCGATGCTGTAGGCGTAGCGAGTGGCGATATGAGCGCTCCCGGAATCTCGAAGGACATGTATTACGTGTTTCTCAGTTGTTTTCTATCCTCCATAGCTGGCGCCACCTGACTTGGCGGCGGCGGCGCATGTCATTCGGCACTACGCTACGCCTTTGCGTTATCGCATAGACTAAAAAACGCTTTTGTACTCTCGTGGCACAGTCCCGAGAGCAGGTGTTACTTTCATCGCCGGTCGTTGGTACGCCAGCCATGTCGACTGGCGATCGCCGACACGCTTCGTCGATCGGCGGCAGGCTTAAGCAAGTCGCCTGCAAAAACAAAGTGCGGCTTCGCCACATAGCTATGGTTGCTAGCCAGGCAAGATGGCGGACCTATGCGCAACTCTGCTCCCGTAGGGAGCATATACAGGAACTCTAATTTGGGTGACAAGAAAATGGAGACAGGTATCAGGAATCTTTCTGCCACAAATAAATTCATTTTTTTTTATCTTTGCGTACTTTTTTATAGGAATTTCGGGTGATACAAACATTTCACGCGACCCTGCATCGCCAAGATTTTGCTGTTCTCAGAAGTATTTTATTCAGCCTCGAGAACAGACCCTAAGTTGTCACCATTCGGTGTTGTTCACTGGCTGTCCTTGTATGTTGTCCCTGAACAGGAGCTCATGCCGCTGCCTCCGGCTGGGGAAGAGTCCGAGAACTCGTCGGAGCCGCAGCCTGAGCCTGAGCTTCAGCTGAGCCACGTGGAGTGCCTCATGTACAGTTTCCACCAGCTGGCAAAACGCAACCCCCAGTTCCTCACTAGTGAGGAGTCGGCCGAGCGGCTCCCGGGACTTCAAACTCAGGTACGTCAACCAGACTTCGCAACTGAAAAGTATTCGTGACATACCATATACAGTCGCCGACCGCTTATTCGGACTCGGCGGGAACCGCCGAAAAGTCCGAATAATCGAGAGTCCGAATAAAAGGATGCACCAGAAAAAAAAGCACCTTTATTGGCTCATGGGCCGGAAAAGCTTGTCAATGCACGTCTGCACACAAGCACAATCACAGAAGACCGAGTCGGGCTGTATTTCAGCCAGATTTAGCCATAACCACAGGTTGTAGCGCTGCCACGGCCTGCGCGTCATCGGAGTCGCTGGTCACCTACGCTGATTCGGGGACCCGACAGACGATCCCATCATCGCCCAACTCGGCGAAAGCTCCCAAATAACATCGTATTGAGGTCGGCCGCCTTTGAATTGGCGAATAATTGTGGCCTTTTTCGCCATCCCCAATGTCTTGTGGTTGCCGCGTTTCTTCGTTAGTACCGACCGCGCGGATGGAATGGGTGGCGTCGTAGCTGTCGTAGCCATTTCAGTAGATTAGGCCTAGCCACAAAACAACTGACAAGCAAACTTTCAAATGCCCTAAAGGGAACGACATCAGGCTAGTTCGTAATTCCGACCTTCCTTGGTCCGTTTCGTACGCGCGGCCATTTTGAACGTCCAAGCACGAGCGGGGCTTGGCTTGGCTTGCTGTTTGGCTGTGGTAGCTATTCAATGGATACTCGGCTGGCTGAAGTCGAAAACGCCCATTACGAGTCGCCAAAACACATAGTCTTCGAGATCGGCATTTGTAATTTCTGCACTTTTACACTGACATGATGTCCAGCCATACACAGTGCAACCTTTCAGTGCTGGCAACCTAGCGAAGATATTGTAAACACGTGTTCACGTGTGTAAACATCGCGGACAGCTGGTCATGGAGTTCGACGCCGCTCTCGATCAGCGAGTCGGAGTCCAAATTTTCGGTCGTGAGTTTACATTACTTCAATGGGACGAGTGTCGGTGCCGCGAGGGTGTCCGAATAAACGGGCATGTCTGAATAAACGGTCGGCGACTGTATACTAGTGCAACGGCCACCGAGTGTTTCCTGAGATTTTGGGTGAAAATCGCAGGTGCAACCATTGCACTGATAAAAATGTAACTTTCTCTCTCTCTCTTTTTTTTTCTTTTTCTTTTTTTTTTTTTTCATTTTTCGTTTATGTTTTCAGCACTAGTTGCCTTTATTGAACTGCGGTATTCGCTTGCACTGGGAGAAGTGGAAAACAACCTTGCATGTGGTTGCAGGAATGTTCTTCTTCGCCCTTGTCGCCCTCCTCCTATCCTCAAACTCCCCTCTGGCGCAGATGGGGTCGTCCTCTGTTCCATCAAACCTGTTTGGTATACCCGTGACCCTGAATCTTTTATGAACAATTTTGAAGGAAACTCCATCCCCACTCTTAGAAAATCCAGTGGCACACATAAACAAGGGATGCCCTGTTCAGCCTTCCAGTCGTTTCGTAGAGGGCAGCTCCTCGAAGGAAAGCTCAGCACGACTGATTTGTCTTGCCCCCCCCCCTTACAAAAAAAAAATACAAGCTTTAGGATTTTCGCACCGCACAACGAATCCTTCTAAGAAATTGAGGGTGGTGCTAAAACACGGGTAATTTTTAAATACAGTGGAGCCTCTATTATACAGTAAAACTTCGTTAATTCAGTCACTGGGACTGTGAAAAATTTTTGAATTAAGTGGATTTTCTAATTAACGAGACATACAAAAAGTGGGATGCAAGGAACTTTAATTTATTGAAAGTAATCAGATGTGGTTGTTTGCTGTGCCGGTTAGCGACTCCAAGGTTGATGTTTTCCAGCAATATCTGGTCCCAATTTTGCCACGAGCATTGAGGCATGGCGGGCCTCGCTGCTGCCAGCGCAAAAAAAGAAAAAGTGTAAAACAAAGAAAAACAGTCTCATGGTCAGCTAGAATGTGCGCCTGCGGAAAAGAAGACATGCTTCACTGCAACACAGTGGTGACACGCGGGCAGCATGTCAGCTCCTCCTCGCAGCGTCAGTGCATCATGATGCGACCATTCGCCCATTCTTATCGTAAAAACAGAAGAATTTAATAATGGTCAGTGTGATTTAATGCGCAATGTTTTGGCTGGAAAACATGATCATGAAGTAGGCGTTGCAGGCAAAAACTCTGCCTGCAGTGCAAGTGCGCAAATTGCCGGAGCAACCGCCAATTGTAGGTTCGCAACATCACAAATTGCGTCGAACTGATCTTAATTAGTTTCTTTATATTCCCAGAAAGAATGGGTGAATCATAATGCTGACATCGCGAGAAGCATGCGAGATGCTGCCTGCGTGTCACCGCTGTGTTGCGGTGAAGCATGTCTTTTTTTTTTTTTGCAGGCACAAACTTAAGTTGACCACAAGCCTGCTGTTTTCTTTCTTTTACTCTTTTGTGCTGGCAGAAGCGAGGCTGGGGGGGCTTCACCTGTCACTCATTAGTATCGCTACACTGCACTGCCTTGTGGCTCCTAAGGGCCGTCGTTTCCGCTGATTCGCAGCGAAATCGGGAGTTGACGCATGGCACGCAAAGTTTTCGAATTAGCCGGGCTGGTGCTGACTACCGCTTCAAATTATCCACTCAAACTTGCATTGCTAAATACGGGACTGTAGAAATCCTTCGAATGAAGTGGGATATCGAAGTAACAGAGTTCGAAATAATGTGGTTTGACTGTACGTCCCCCACTTTTGCGACGGCCTGCATTTTACAATTAATGAGTTTGGTCCTGGCAAAACCCCCCATAGAAATAATGCAGTAAAAAACCTTCGTTATACAGCGCAATTTTACGCCAACCCCACATTGCATGGTGGCTTTCTGATACTGTCTGGGAGAAAAAAAAATCTTTTTTTTTTTTTCACTCCATTCTAATGCTGTCCAAATACTCATAGGTGCAAAATAAAAGCTTGTGTACCTCTAGGTTCACAATTTTAAAAAAAATGGAGTGACACTGGCACAGCATGCCTTTTTACGAATGGAAAAATTTATTCTCCTGTCAGTTCAAGTGCTTCTGTGATCCAGTTTTCCTGGCTTTAGCGTCGCTTCTGGATATGCCTCGATCGCTTGCGTATCCAGGGCTGTTGCCTAGAAAAGCTCAATTTACACAGAGTAGCTTCTGCGAATCAGAAAACTGGTGTTTGAGATCTGGATATTTTGACGATTTCTGCCCATGGAAACTTTTTTTGGTCGATATACAGCTGACGATCTCCTCCCTTTGTTTGCTGTACTTGGTCACAGGCCTCGAGCATGCGAAAAGTGTGCAAAATAACTTTCCCTTGACATGAGCGTTCATAATAGCAGCGGCACATCACCAATCGCACTTCTCAAAGGGAACAAATACGACGTGCGCAGCTAAATCGCGCACCAAAGCATCCAACGCACGATCCTGCGTGAACTCTCAACAAAATGTGCTCTCTGACTGTTGCCATTACGTGATGTCGATGACACTGTATCTGACTCTTCCGACAGGAAGCTGTTGCCAACGCAGTTTGTTTCATTTTTACGCGCAGGCAGTTTGCGGACTCGATTTATCAGAAAAAAAGAATGCTGTGCAAGAATACTGCCTGTTTACTCCTCGTAGCTTCGGCAATGCTGCAAGGTAGTTGGGGAATGGAGTATACTTCGTTGAATTTTCGTCAGTCGCATCTTGCTTGCATGCTTACGCAAGGTCGCCCCTTTTTTTTTACCTTTAGTGCTGCACCCACACAAATTTTGAATTTGTTAGTGAGTCCCTGTCCCTGCCTCCTATCCCCCCTTACCCCTTAAGAACTGCTAATGCCAATTAAGGATTTGTAAGGTTTCACATAACGTTTCCTTGGGCCTTCAATATGAGAGGCATTGATTTTGTTTGTGTCACATGGTTTGCAGTGGGAAGTCTTATTTGGTGACCAGGAACATGAGTGGGAATTTTTTCATTATGCTTCCATTATACAGGTACAAAAAAAACAGTTTCTAAAAACATGTGCAGCTGCAATAAAAAATTTTTCGCTATGCTTCCTTCACTGGAAGTAAATTACTGCTGTATTGTCATGCCTTGCATTACTGAGAAGGTGCATATTATGGGTATAACACACTAGCGTCTCAATGTGCATCGTTTCCGGTTGTTTCAGGTTGCAGTACCTTGCACGTGGTGTTCAGGTCTACATAAAAAAGCTTCGCTTGGCGCTTCAAGGGAAAAAGCCTTCCGAGCTGAAGACAGAGGAGGTATGAGGGTGGGCACTTCATCTGCGCAGCTCAAATAAGTACAAGCGACTGATTCAAGTCGGAAGATTTTTCGTCATTGCGAACAGAAATGGGCACTCCTGGTACTACGATGCCTGAATGATTGAGAGCCTGAAATATTACGTTTAAGAATAGGTATTTTGCTTGGCAGGTGCACTGTTGTTTTAGAAAAGTTTAAATTCTGAGTAAACATGCCATCCAGAATGCAATTTGTGCAGGTTTTACTTGAAAACTTAGCAACAACACTGCTACATGTTCACTGACTGCTATAAATAGTTGTTGTGGCAATAAAAGACTAGTTGGGGCATGTTGCACAAGTCTGCATTGAGTCTGATCTGATTTCTTTGTTTTCTTCGCCCCTTTTGCTTCCCTCGGTGCAGAACAAGCTGAAGGTGGCGGCCTTGAAGACCACGTCCAACATCAATGCTCTCATCCGGGATCTGTTTCACGTTCCGCCCTCCTTCAAGTCGTCAATCACACTTTCATGGAAGCCTGCCACCACAAATGTACGTCTCCAGTTTTATTGCGATAGCAATTATATGGACTGCTGGGTTTCGCCGTCAGCATCACCGTCATGTCCCGTATATGTATATGTATGTATGTACAGTCGACTCCCGATAATTCGAAGTCGCTTAATTGGAATTTTCGGTTAATTAGAAGTCAACAAGTGGACCCGTCAGTTTTGCATGCAGCCCTATAGGAAAAAATGCTCGATAATTCGAAGTTAAAAGCCCGTAATGTTGGTTAATTAGAAGTTATTTTTCAGTCGAGAGCCTCGAGGTGACCGTAATTTTTCAATAAAATGGGGAATATTGCAAGTGCCAAAACAGCTGTCGGACCACGCTGTTCCCGCCAGCACAACTGTTGCGGCTCACTGTTGTCGCCATCGCCACTGCCCGCAGCGCCACAGCTCATGAAGCAGCAAGGTTGTTTAGTCAACGCCGGCGCATCGCATCGATCGCATCGGCTGACTAGGTCTTTCTTTGTGATTTGTTCAGTGCTTCAGCCGCGCGCGCGCTGGTTTGAATCTGCACGCGTTTCCACGTCTAATTTTGAGTGTTGCGGTGGCGACGTTTGATAATGGCAACTCGCTGCCGCTGCCGAACGCTTGACCTGGCGACGAAAGCAACGAAAGTCGAAGTCTTGAAAGAAGTTCAGTGCTTCAGCCGCGCGCTGGTTCGAATCTGCACGCGTTTCCACGTCTAATTTTTGAGTGTTGCGGTGGCGACGTTTGATAATGGCAACTTGCGGCCGCTACTGAACGCTTGACCTGGCGACGAAAGCAACGAAAGTCGAAGTCTTGAAAGAAGTTGACTAAGGAGGCACCGCCAAGCAAGACATAGCACGAAAGTACGGCATTAAGCCTAACACGCTCTCGTATTTCATGAAGTGCAAACAGGTGAACTCGATGACGGTAGTTTTGGCACCGCTCTTCGTGACGTCCGTTTTGAAGAGTTCGTCGCCGTGGACGCCACGTCGAAACATGCGGTCCTCTAACGGACAGCTAAATCATGCAGATGGTTCAGCCCCATGATTGCATTCCTGAAAGCGACGATGACATCGGAAACGAACCACCACCGAGGGCTACCGACGTAGCTGCGGGTCTTGCTCTCGCGCAGCGGTTTTTTTGTTTTGTTGGAGAAGACAACGCTGAAGAAGCACTTCGACATGTCTACTGCTTGGAAAACTTGCTAGCTGCAGCCAGATTCGGCAAGCAGATGCAGAAGATGACGGACTATTTTTGTTGGGAACTGTCGGGGTTGGAGCAAATAAAAGTGCCGTTTTTTGTGCATTTTGCTTAATTCGAAGTTCGTTTAATTCGAAGTTTTTGCGGGAGTCCCGTGAACTTCGTATTAACGGGGAGTCGACTGTATTTATAAAAGCCACAAAGAAAAATAATTCAGAAAAATGTTTCCGAC